>CAEGAF010024957.1:0-31751 GCA_903067075.1 Micropoecilia bifurca
ATTACTAAATATTAAATATTACTACCTGTAGCGGAGCAGCGGTTCAACAGCAGAACCAGCGTCTTACATCGCAACTCAAAGACTTAAATCATTTTACGGTTATTTGTTTAGCTTTCTGACCGTCATGCTAATTCGGTGAGTGTTTGTAGCTGCGCCGCTTTACCTGCTGTCTGATCCTCCATGTCTTTTTACTGCAGTGAGCCTCGATGTAGCCAAACTCCGTCAAGTATGGCTATATTGTTTTATCCCATATTCGCTTCGTTGTGTTGATGCATTTTGACCTGCTTCTATTTTTCGCCGCAACACGCAAACGTCCCCATTGACTCAGTGCGTTATAGTTGCACATCGCTCAGGATTTGTTGCTGCACGTTTGCGCCGTGAAGTTAAGACGAGATCAGCTGGACAGACAAGCTGAGAAATGAGATGCAGGTGATCGGTATCGGTTCAAGAGCCAATGATCGCCGATCCTGATCATCACCGATTTCACGAAAATCGGCCGATTATGATCGGTTACCGATCGATCGGCACACCTCTAGTTTTTGTGATAATTTGAACTTCTGGCCAGAATGAACTAACTAACCTACTAATGAATGAACGAAAGAATGAACCAATGAACCAACCAAACCAACAAATGAACCAATTAGTGAATAAATGAATGAACCAATGAACAAACCAAACCAACAAATGAACCAATTAACAAATGAATGAATGAAACAATGAACAAACCAAACCAACAAATGAACCAATTAACAAATCAAACCAACAAATGAACCAATTAACAAATGAATGAATGAACCAATGAACAAACCAAACCAACAAATGAACCAATTAGCGAATAAATGAATGAACCAATGAACAAACCAAACCAACAAATGAACCAATTAAATAAATGAATGGAACCAATGATCAAAACAAAGAATGTACCAGTGAACCAATAAGCCAAAAAATTAACCAATGATGAACGAATGAAGACAAACCAACAAATGAACAAACCAACGTACTAGTGAACCAACAAACCCAAAAATTAATCTGTGAATGAATGAACAAATGCACCAATTAACAAATGATAAACTGTTAACAAAAATCAACCAACCTTTATCAACTGATTCACTTTCTTGCTATATTTAGCTAAAATTCAGACAAAAAAATGTAGAAAATAGCAGAAAATGACAAAAACTAAATTTCCAATCATACTGTCAGTTTCATTTACCATCAACAGTTGAAATTTACCAAAATAAATCAAAATTCTTATCACAATAAGAAATCTTTCATAATAAATCATAAGCAACACCATAAACGCGCACTTCTACAACACTTTGGAGCCAAACAAAAGAAACCAAATTCAGCTTTAGCAGCAGAATTATAACAGCATCATCCAGGAGTTTATTACCGAGACCTGAATCTCCACTAAAGCTGCAACTTTAGGACCGCTTTCTGCACATTCAGGCCTCAATAAAGAGCTGTTGGTTGAGTTTTGCTCCCAACAGAGCTGGTTTAGTGTTGCAGACACAGTTTGAGCTGGACTATGCGTCCCTAATGAGAGGTGACACGAGACACTCCCTGCCCCCCTCCTACTTCAAGCTGCTCACCTTGTATCAGCTTTTCCCTTTTCTTCCTGTTTTAAAACATATTGAAAGGCTTACAGAACCAAAACACGGACTACAACTGGATCTACCTGAAAATGCATGACATAAGGAGAGGATGCATTATTCAAATGACTCGCTGGGGCCCATCAATCATTAATGAGGATTTTCTCATCATGACAAGAGAAAATGGAAGCTGGAAGCGTCTTTATAACCTGAGAAATCAATTAGCTAAAAAAAAAAAAAAAATGAAGCAGTTGTGTGTTTAGTGTTCATTCATGAGCAGCTCATTCGGTTTAACATTGTTGGAGTGTAAATTAACAGTTTAGCTGCATCAACACCTGTAACATGACCTGTGAGATGTGGGCATTGTGTGCTTCGCAAAGCCAGTTGGACAGAAATAGTGAGTAATTATAGACGGTTTGACTCGGGAGATATTTGATACGATCAGACGTTCTCCAAAACGAGGTCATAAAACCGAGCAGCGCAGGGAAACCAGAACTTTGGAACAAAGAGTGACCTCCAGAGCTGTGACGTGTCGATGCACACATCACCACACTGCAGGAGAGAACTGCAGGTGGATGGGAAAACAGTTCACAACGTTCCCTTAGGAAGCAGGATGACTGCAGGGACGGCAGCGGCTCCAATCAACTAAATCAGTTTCTCATTAGGTTGATTACAGGCCCGACTAAAGGAGGCACGGAAAACTAAAAGAATCAGAAAAGACTGAAAATAAAAGGCTGAAACGATTACTCAAATTAATCGTTTTCAGATTAATCGTGATTAATCAACTATTGAAATAATCTAATAAACTTGTTTTTTGATCAAATTATTTTTGATTTTTAGTCAGTTTAATTACAATAGTGATAAATCAGAATAATCATGATCAATCATTAATTGTGATTAATAAGATTAATAGTAATTAATTTCTTATTGAAATAAACTAATTTCTTTTTTAATCAAATTTGCTTTATTTTTAATAATTTTAATAGTGATTAATAACAATTAATCAGATTAATCTGATTTATCATGATTCATTTTTATATTTTTCACAATTAATCAGAGTAATTATGATCAGTCATTGAAACAACTATTTTTTTTAAACCTTCATTTATTCATATTGTCTCATTGAGGTCTAAGAACTCATTTGCAAGACTGAACCATTTCGATAAAACTAATATAGTTATCGATTAATCGTTCACTGAAGGATACACACTAAAATAAGAAGGTATTTTGCTCGAAAAAACAACATATTCAGACTCAGAGCAGTAATTATGCCAAAACTGTACAAAGTATAGATACATTTAGGATTTAAGATAAATAGTTTTATCTAATAAAATGTTTGTTTTCTTATTTAAAAAAGGTAGTGGACTATTTATTTGAATCTTTTAATCTATTTTCAATATTCTATAAAAAACACTTATGTGGTTTGAATGTGCCCATTTTTAAAATCAGATTAATTAATTACTCGTCAGAATAATTGATGACTATAATAGTTGTTAGTTGCAGACCTAAAATAAAGACAATGAAATGGTAAAATCTATTCAAGTCTTCGATGACTCACAGAGAACAATCAACAATGCAAACTGCTCCTCTGCACACTTCCCCTTTCAACTCGACAGTCAGCTGGTCGCCTTTAGCTCTGGAGGCCATGAAACAAAAACATTGTTCTACCAATATTTTATTTTTTAGTATTTTTTGGATTAAAAATGACTGGATTCAGAGAATGAATCTCAGGAAACAATGACCTTGTTCTGTTCTCCATTCAACCAGGAAGAGAAACGAGCATCCAAACCGAATCCAGCCGTTTCAGATACTCAGATACTAACCCTAACCCTCCTTTCGCTTCATGTTTTTGAGGATGAAACTTCAACAATTGTAATCAACTAAAGATCAATACAGCAGCATTTAACCTGATCAACTAAGAACATTTCACAGAGGATCTGAAACAATGGCCGGGAGAGGATCCACAATTTCAGAGAGATTACTGCAGGATTATCACAGCCTGCATATGGCTCCTCACTATCTCAAGATAACCGCTCCTCAGAGAAATCGCTTAAAGGCCTATGCAAATATACTTTAATTTTATTAACATATGACAGACAAGAGAGCTCTGTAGTTCAGTGAGGGAAGGAGAAAAGGTCACAGAAGAGTCCAAACTTTTTATTTCAGAGCAGCACTGATAGAAATTGTCATTAATGTTTGAAAATAATAACAATAAAAAGTACCCATCAGTTCTCAATCCTCAACCAGAGCTGTGGCTCAAACTCACCATTATTCTAGTAAGTAAATTATCTTTTCTTTAAATGGCACATTCTGCAGATATTTTATTAACCACATAATCTATTTTTTAATATGATATTAGAAATACAATAAAAAAACGTAAATAAACACTAAAACCGTGTTATTACATAAAATGCAATACCATAAGGATGATCAAGTGATTATTTTTTTAGATTAACTGATTAATGACTCAAAAGCAAAAAATTCTTAACAGTAAAATATAAAACTTGAACTCGAGTAGTTCTAGGTAAACATATTTAGAGAAAAGCTTTGTATTTCAATTTTAAATGCAAAATATATGTATTTTTAGAACAGGTTTGGCTTATTTCATTGGTATCCAAAACATTTTGCTATTAGGGCCAAAATTGTCAAACTGACAGAACCAAAGGGGAGCAAATTTGTTTCTTAATTAAAACTTTATATATATATATCTTAAGTTATTTACTGTTTTTATCTCTTCAGCGATATACTAAAATAGTGCCTCGTATCTAAAATAAATATTTAAGACAATTTTATTTATCTGTAAAAATCTCTCAATACTTGCAAACCAGGGGGCCAAACATAATTCTCCAGAGGGCCACAAATGGCCCCTGGGCCACACTTTGGACATCCCTTCATTAATTATTGCTCTAAATGTGCTGTTCATTCAGCCTTTTTTGAGTCTGTATACTCTACTTAATAATTAATCAATTACTAAATTAGTTGACAATTATTTCAGTAACTGATTAATCACGATTAATCGTTTCAGTCGGAGCTCTCCCCAGCCCTTCCTAAACCTTTTTAGTTTTGTTGTGTCTTCCTCAGACCCTCTCAGTCTTTCTCAAATGTCGTCAAACGACCTCTGACCTCTTTAGTCCTGCACAGTCTTCTTCAGTCTCCCTTTTTGTCCCCATCAGAAAGGGTCAGTCGTCCCTCTCAGGACTCTCTAGCCTCCCTCCTCCGTCCTCCTCCACCCTCTTCAGTCCCCCCCGGTCCAGTCCGTCCTGTCTCAGTCCTCCAGACACTTCCTCGGTTCTGTCCAGTCCTCCTTGGACCTCCTAAGTCCCCCTTCAGTAATTAGCAGCAGCTAGCTTAGCTATCTGTGGCTTTAACTCTTCGGTGTTTTCCTTGAAGCGGAGGAACATCTGTTGAACAGAAACCGTTCGGATCGTATTTACCTGGAACTTCAAAGCTTCCTGTCCATAGTTTGTCCCCGGATCACAGCGCAGTTCCGTCCGGTCCAAGTTGTCTGATCAGCAGAGGAAGGGAGGAAAAAAAAACTGCTCAGCTCCTTCTTTCTCCAACTCTGCTCATTACGCTCCGATCGACGTCAGCCACCAAATTAAACCGTTAAAATGCGAAACCTTTTCCACTTCCGTCGACTTCCCCTCATTTCTGAGAATCTATCTCCACCTAAAACTGAACTAAAGCTTTATTTAGTCTCGGTTCGGCTCGGTATTTCCCCCACAACGCCTTGTTGGGTGGTTTTTACGGCCTATCCCGAAGCCAACGAGTCCAAGCTGGCTGAAGTTAAATCACAGCTTCCGGTCGAGCGTTTCAAAATAAAACCTGTTAGCCGTGAATAGTGGGCAACAATCTATGAACGCTAGCCAAATATCAAACATCTACAGTTAACCTTAATATATATATAGTTTTGATACATGTAATACATTTTAAATGTTAACGCTTTAACATTTTTGTGTGCCTATTCTTAACTCCGGAAGTGAGATGAAAGCTCCTCTAACTTGACAGCTTCTTTCGCTCTACTTGCAGAAAGGAACAGAAGAACTAATAGCAGATTGGGCAATTTTTCATTTGCGAGCGCCCTCTAGCGATTCTTTACATAAATTAACAGTTAGTGGAGAAAAAAGCGGAGCTATAAGACTAATTTATTAATTTAATTTACTAATTCATTCATAAACAAAACTTACCAGAGTGCTCAGAGATGTAGCATATGTCTTATCATATATTCATACAACACAATATTTTTACAATGCAAGTCTGTCTGCTTATTAGAGAAAGACATTTAGAAAATTAAAGTGTGATAATGAAGCAATTATTGCTTGCATGTATTACTTATAAAATATATAGTGATTATATATTATTAAAAATCAAAATGAACACTTTCTACCTCATATAAGTATGATAGTAGCGATTTAATGTGTTGAAAACATTGTTTAACTGACTTATCTGCCTCTGCAGATATTTTTTTGCATCCTGATGAGGGCGCCATAATACACCTAATGCACTGAAGTCCAATTTCTGCTAATCAATAGAGAAATCAAGATGGAGGTTTGTGTAACTTGTGTAAAGCGACCCTGGGTTAGTAGAAGTGGTTATTTAGTGTTTCTGTTGAAAACAACAGAAAAGAACAAAACAATTCATTATTTCAGAAAAACAGAAATGTAGATACAAATTGAATTAGTTTGTAACTTGCAGCAGCTTACGTAGAGATGCATGATTTTCTTAAATGGGAAGAATCTGATTTGTATTCTCAACAAATTGATGTTTTTTATGATGAAGTGACAAATCATGCAATTGTCATGTTTTATTGCTTTGTCTGATTAGCATTGATTGCAAGGACAGTCAACAATTAAACCATTCTCTTATTCTGTGTTATACTTAGGGTTTTATTTAATTAGAAATCTAAGATATTTTGTGCTTTTCCTGCAGCCACACAAACAAGACCACTGGTTCTGCCTTAATGAAGCTTTTTCCTGTTATTTTAAGTGTTATTGGTTCATGGAAGTGACTCCTCCTTGGATGAGCGATGGGAACTTGTTAAAGTTGATCCTATCTGCTTGTACCTCAGGGGATACGGAGGGGGGTTCATGCAGAAACATTTCCTTTAAGCTAAAGACACGGACTGAGAGGCGAAGCAGGAAGGATGTCTTCGATCATCAGGAGAGCCGCACTGACCAGGCTGCTCTTCATGAAAACTGTTCAGCAAAATCAAAGGGAAACCATCTACAGCAAACCGCCGAAGGAAAAGATCAGCCCAGTGGTAGGACTCACTATTTGAGCAAATCGGTTTGTAATAATGTTCTAGGAATGTATGACAGCAAGTTAGGGTCATTCTAGACGGAAAAAATAAAAGGAGGAGGAACTTTCAGACAAAAAACTCAGAGATTCAGAGATTAATCTGAAATTTTCCGGACATTTTTTGGAAATTTCTGAATTTGAAAAGTTGAAATTTGCTATATAAATAAGAAATTTTTAGGTTAATTTCAGAACTGTTCCAGGATAAACAATAAATATAAGTCATTGATTAATTGTGAGAAAAAAAATTGA
Source organism: Micropoecilia bifurca (assembly GCA_903067075.1). Lineage (NCBI taxonomy): Eukaryota > Metazoa > Chordata > Actinopteri > Cyprinodontiformes > Poeciliidae > Micropoecilia > Micropoecilia bifurca. The sequence goes on from CAEGAF010024957.1 coordinate 7,137, forward strand.
GACTAAGCTCAGAAATTTTCAAGAAAAAACTTGGAATTTTCTGAATGTCAAATGAAATTGAGAAAAAAAATCTGAAATTTTTACATCAATCTCAGAAATTCTCTAGAGAAAACAAGGAACTTTCTAAGCTCCAAAAGTTACAAATTTGTGAGAAATTGTGAGAAATTTTTGGATTAATCTCAAGTGATCTGAAATTTTGAGTTTCAAAAGTTGCATTTGGAAAATGTTCATGTTTTTTCTAAAAAATTTCTGAGATTAATTTGAAAATTTCTCAGTTTTTTGGCGGTAACGTACTCCCTTTTTTCTACCTAAATGAGCCCTAATCCACCGTGGTAGAAATGTGATCAGTAATATGTTAGTTTTCATGTAAATTAACATGAAACATTGTTAAATGAACCACATTTTAAGATCCACTGGACCTTCAAACCTGTCTGAGGAGAGCAGAACCTCTTCTGAGTGACTTTATTGGCTCTAATGCGATGAACTCAAGCGGACACTGCGCTCTCCTCTGCAGAGTGGGGAGATGTTTTATTCATTCTGCAGGCTTTGGCCTCTGAAAAGGGATCCAATGATACGACTGCAACACAGCAGCAAACATTTACGCCGCTATAAACCTGCTGATCTGTCCTCTGGGACCGGCTTTTATAACCGGTTAGGAATAGCAGAGCAGAGAGGGAAATTTCATGGAAGGATGACATATAACTGTGATTGTGGTTATGACTCACAGGTGTGAAGACAAACAGAAAAATACAAAATGTTACCAAGAATTTTGGTTGAAAATATATTAATACACTTAAAATAACTTGCAAACAACTTTTCAGACGGCCATAGGAGCTTGTTTTAAGTCAATAATTCCTTAATATTGATGAAAAAGTTCTGGTTCCACTGGCAGATTATTTAACTTTTAGGAAAAATGTCTTGCCAAAAGTGAAACAATCAGCCAGTGGAAGTATACTTAAAAAAAAAATCAACATTAAGGAATAATTAGTTTAAAACAAGCTTGTTTTGTCTCATTTCAAGTGTAATAAGATATTTGCACATCAAACTAAACCAAGTTACTTGGTTTACATGCTTTTTTGATACACTAAATCTCCATAAGTGACTTGTATAACTACTATTATGCAGTTTTAAATGTTTATCACATAAGAAAAGGACAAACCCTTCAGATTATGTGTGTGCCTGCGTTACAGCAGTCTGCCTTTGCCCTGTGTGTGTTTGGGGCGGCCCTGTTGGCGCCGGCTGGATGGATCCTGCATCATGTCCCAGAATACCGGCAGAGATCGACTCCCTGAGATCCGGAGGAAACCAAATAAACATCAAATTATTCTGGTTTAAACAGACTCTCTGGTTAATCTGTGTTTCAAATCTGTCTCATTTTAAGTTACTGTTTCTCTGGACTTTTGTTTGTGAAAGTGGTTAAAAAATAAACTTCACAGATTCAGACAGAACTTTGCTAAATTTTTTTATTTACATGTTGTGGAAATTTTGTGTTGTTTAATTTGACATTTATTTGTGTGTAGTTAAAGTATAGTTTTAGGAATCTAGAATGTGAGTACAGATAGTGAGAAGAAACAGATTTTATGATAAAACTGCCTTCCATAAGTCAGCAGTTATAGCATTTTTCTTCTTTGTGTTTTTCTCAGGTTAAATGTTTTTTCACAACCTGTGAATTTACTTTTCATTCACTTCATAAATGTGTTTTATTTCACCCAACATCGAACATCTTTCCTGGATTACATGTCTTTATTTTAAGCTCTACAAATTTCTGGATCATTTTAAATGTTTATATTATGTAAGCAGAAAATCATCATCATGCAGAGAAATAAAGATGTAAAAACATGAATATGTGTGAACCTATCTATCTATCTATCTATCTATCTATCTATCTATCTATCTATCTATCTATCTATCTATCTATCTATCTATCTATCAGACATAATTCATATTTTTGAGATTATTGTTGATTTCCAAATGAACCTTTTTACGTTTTATTTGTTGCTTCTTCCTTGCTGAGCGGCTTTTCAGGAAATGTGGAAGCAGGATTAATTTCTCTCATTGTTCCTTCATCATCTTCCTCTTTTTATTTGGTTTTTCAGTTTATAGACAGATTTCACACTAAAACCCGTCTCAGGAATTTGTTTTCTTTGCATCATTTGAGCTCTGCATGTTGTTATTTTGACCATTTCTCATTTTCTGCTGAGAAATATTAAATTTTGCCTGGAGTTTCAAAGACATGTTGTCAATAGTTCATAAGAAAAATGCTAATTTTACTCAAACATCAACCTATAAAAAGTAAAATCACAGAAACCGATAATTTCTTTCAAGAGGTATATATCTGCAAATAATTGTCTACGGGAAACTGTTCTCAACAATTTACCGGATTTGTGGAAATTTACAACTTTCTTTGTGATATTTGCCTTGATTTTGTAAAGAATGTTTATATCACATGAAGGAGTTTCAGACCACAAAACTGTGAGTCTTGGAGCTCAAAATACATTTACAACAATAAGACTAACACACTATGTTGATAAAATGTTGGATTTTATATCTGCAGACATTAAAAACCATCATGTCTGATTAAAGCAGGTATAAAACCATCTGTTGCATGTTTATTCCTCTTAATCTGCTACCAATCCTGACGTGTTCTGCGGGTTATTTTTATGTAAAATAAGCGTCAGGGTTTTCCTTCCTGTTTTCACATCATTGGGTTGTTCGGATTCTTGAATGACAATTTGTCAAATCCGGATCAGTCCATTTGGAAAGGGATGCAGAGCCAGAACCCGGCCAGCGTTCCCCTTCATATCAGCAGAATAAAAACAAAAAGCATCCCCGGGATGGAGACTTGAGCCATAAAACGGGTTCTGGTGTAATTTTGGTTCAATGTGGATGTTGTAAAACCGACGCAGCGCAGCGCTTTGTCCGCGGCGCAGATGGTCCAATCAGACGGAGCCTGGCTGGAGGAAAGGGCGCACGCATCCAGAGAGGGAAACACATCACGGGGAGGGACATTAAACACCAAAACACCTGACAGTCCGGGTTTATGTCTCCCGAAGTGTCTGCGAAATGTCCACGAAGGCAGAGCAGTGTGAGTACCGGAGCGTGTGCGTGTTTTCTCCCCCACTCCCCTCCCTGTTGGTTCTGGAGAAATGTGATTTAAAAAAAATTCAATGTAACCAAGAAACCGACATGAGGGGGATTTGGGAGCTGTCCTTGGTGATGAACGCGTCCTCTCACTGCGGAGGAGGATGATGAGGAGGATGATGAGGAGGATGATTCTGGTCGCCGTGTTTCGTTTCCGTGTGAATGATTGACGTGTCTGCGTGGCGTGAGGAGGCTCTCAAGGTCGAGATGAAAGGTTCGGTTCTGACAGGATCAGATGGTGGGATTTTGGTCCCTCAGTGTTTAAATCTGTTGCTGCAGAGATTTTCCCCCCTTCGCTTTAAACAGGTTGCTGCTCCCTGCTGCTGCCGTAGGAAACCTGGGGTCAGACGTTGCGCCTTAAAGTTGTCTGTTGCTTTACAAAAAGAATCCTGTTGCTGTGGTTTTACTAAAATACCCCAAAATAATGCTGATTAAAACCTTAAAGGTCAGTGGTTCTGACAGATTTTAATATACAGATTATAAAAAAGACAAATAATGTTTTATTCTTGCTGTCTGACATTAAATAAGTTAATATTTAGAGTTTAGGTCAGCCAGGATTTTAAAAATTATATTTATTTGATAAATGCCAGATTAAAAGGAGACAGACAGAAATTGTATGTTTATAACTCATATTTTGGTTGCTGTGTTTATAATGTTTTGTCAAAACAGATCTCTATTATAAATTATATGTTGGATGTTAATTAAACAATAAATGTCGAAAAATATTATTAATTGAGTCATATGCTTATAAATTAACCTTTAAATAATTAGTGAAATCCCAGACTAAGATGTTTTTTATGTGACAAAATGAAAAATAAATCACAATAGACATCCAGAGATAAACATATTTAGGTGTGAAGTGCGTTAACTGACTCCAGAAAAAAGCAAAAATCCTTGTGAAAATGTTAGCTGAAGTTGCTAAAAGAGTGAAGCAAATAATGTTTCAACTTGGACTAAAAAAACACTCGGAGGAAGAAGCTATATGTTAAAAAACAGATTCAAGGACTGGAAATGCACATCTGCGAGAAATATCCTGCAGTCTGATGAAGCTATAATGTGTTTGTCAGGAAAGGTAGCTCAGCTTTACATGATAGCAAATTTTACTAGACGATAAATTATCCTGAAATTAATTGCGATAAATGATGATATTGTTGTTCAGAGATCATTTTCAAGTGATATTTAACATGATACTGCAAATAAAGCCTCTCAAATTTCTAAAGAACATTTAAAACTGGAACTGGAAGACATTTTGAATATCCAAAATAAATAAAAACACAAAAAAATCAATAAATTGGATACTGAAGTCTCTGTGATAAAAATTATCCTTAAAAATGGGACTTACTGAGACCAGAGTGAAGCTTTGTGTCATCCGGTCTTTGATAGAAAGTGAAAGTCAAGAAGAACAAGTAATTATGTGAGCAGTTATTGAGCTTGTTTTAATTGATCATATTAATTGCAACAGGCCTAATGGAAGCACCATGTTCATCTAAACATCTAAAACTCTAGTTTGGGTGCAAATCCATCTTCCAGCTCGACAGAGACGCCTAATCGTAGCATGAAAAAGCTACAAACTGACTTAATGCCAGAAAAGGTAATGCTTTGGTGCGTCCGTCACAAAGTCTGAGACGAATAGAAGAACGGTAGGAAGAGATGAAAAGATGTGAGAGTAAAGAGGCTTTGACCACCTGCACCAGTTCTGCTGGGAGGAATGGGCCAAAATTACAGCAAACTATTATGACAAACATGTGGAAGGAAAACAAAATATTTGACCCAACTTATATGGTTTAAATTAAATATTAAGACGAGTGTAAACCTCTGAGTTTCAGGAAAGTTAAACCCCTCTCGTGTTATTCTGATTTAGAAATATGATTAAAGATGCAAATAAACTATTTAATTCCTTTTTTAATTTAGAAAATAAGCAACCCTCTTGACTCCACTAAGGGACAAGGGTGTCAAGAAAATGGATGGATGGATGGAAAATACAATATTAGTGAACATTTGATCATTTGTAGCAAAGGATGCATCTACAGCTAAAAATATAACAAGCTTTTTCTGCTTCACTTTGCATCAATACAATGAGAAAATGTAAATTTATTTACAGACAAATCTTTTTCATCTTAAATGTAAAATGTGTATTTTTTGTAGTTTTGGATTAATTGTTGGTTGTGTTGTGCTTTCAGAAAATGGCCCTTCTTAGTCAACGATTAGTCGATAAGTAAATTAGTTAATGATTATTTTAACAATCAATTCTTCACGATCAATGATTTCAGCCCTAATATAGTGTATATAAATATCTGGTTGCTTCTGTGATTTAATCTCTTAGGTAGAGTTATGGCATGGCTTTATTTTCAGGGTTGGTCATTTACAGGTCAGAGAGTTAGAGTCTCTACTGAAGCAACAGAAACCGGGTCAGCATGTCTCTGCTCCAACTCTGTTTATATATCAAAAACAACAAAGTCCCATAAACACCACAGGGAGCAGAAGAACACAGGCAGCCAGCTGGGCTCAGTGCTGAAATGTCCCACAGTGTCATGTGTTAAAAGCTCCTTCCCACGTTCACACAGACCAGATTTTCCCAGCCGGTACTGGGACTTGAACCAGCAGCCTTTTGACTATGAGCTAGCAGGCTGCTGCAGCTGCTGCTGCCTCCTCTAGAGGTTGCAGTGACCTTGCTTGCTGCAGCACGTTAAAGGTCATCTGGTGCAGCCCTGGGAACAGAGAAACGGTTTAAATGTGATTAAAACATTCATGTTGTGAACTACAGAGCTGCACATGTGGATCCCTGCCAGGCAGCTGCAGAAAATCTGCATCTAAGGTCCAGATTGTTGACTCAAAAGTAACTGCGTGCCAAACCCCCCCCAACACAAAATCAAGCAAATAACATTGCACATTTTTTTATTTTATTTTTTTATAAATGGATATTTAGAGAAATATCCACTTAATGTGGATATTAAGTGGATATTTAATATCAAAATTTGAAAATTCCAATTCAAAACTTGGAAGGGATTTTTATGCCAATGTATTACTAAGTAAAATAAAATAAAAATAAAAGGCGACATACATTTCCACCAAAGCCTTCAGAAATTTAGTGATTTATCTAAAAATATTTTTGAGTACCAAAAGTAAAAAAAATGTTCAACATTTTAAACACATACATTTCCAAATTTTTTTGGTAGAAAATCTCTGAGATTAATCTGAAACCTTTAAGCGTTTTTTGGCAGAAATGTACTCCGGCAAACTCCAAAACTCCAGACGTCATGTTTGTTTTGCTAACAGGAAGCCGCTGTTGTTTTGAAGGATTCTGATTGGCTGACAGGTTTTTGCTTTGCGCCACACTGCCCCCTATGGGTCTGGCATATTTAAAACAACCTTCAGGGGGCGGATTTGATGGAAAATGCGGTTTTATTTTTGAAACGACGCGGCGGATTCGTTATCATCATTATTGTGCAGTTCTGTGTGTTTTTGTGGAGATAAAGCAGTGATTTCTTACTCTGCTCTTTATTTTGTCTAGTTGCCTCTAAGATACGATACTTGCAAGAGTATCACAACCGTGTGCAACACAATATTTACCCCGTGCCCTCCGGAACAGACATTGCAAACACACTGAAATACTTTTCCCAAACCCTCCTCAGGTAAGTACTCTGAGTGCATAGTAAGTATACATGAAGTTCAACACATTAGGTTATTCCACACATTGCTGAAAGGGACGACAGTGACACCATACCGAGCAGGACAGGAAGTAGAGTTAGAATCGTGAGGAAAGCAGCATATTTGAGTCTTTTCAGGGTGTTGAGGTGGATGGAGATGTTTACAGCTCAGCTGCCATGAGTTTTCCCTGGCCTCGTCCTTCCCAGGGGGATGAGGGGCTGCTGCTGCTCTGACTGTGCAGCCGGAGGGTCAGGCTGCTCTCCTGGGTGCTGTGAAGAAGGAACAGTGTGTTATTTCCTTCTCCGGCGGGGTCAAGCAGGCAGCCATTTTAGACACATCCCATTTTATGATGTGTCATTTCCTGATTTTTGTTATCTCAGATGCAGGGTTTTCCTGGCTGGCTCTTCTCTTTTTAGCTAACATTAGTGCCAAAAAACGACACTGGAGGGGGACTTTGTATGCTCCACTGAAATTATTATTATCAGCTTATGGTGCAATCTGCTAGAGATTGGCAGCTGGCCTCGATTCTCCACTTTATTCCTCAGGATTATTCCTCTGCTGGAAGCTTCCAGCACAAATCAAATCCACCTACACTATGAAAACACAAAATCTTACCAAGTATTGGTCTAGCTTTTAAGTGCAAATATCTAATTACACTTGAAGTAAGAGAAACTAACTCGAAAGTAACTTTTCAGCAAGATATAGAGCAGTGGTCCCCAAAGTCAATCCTCGAGGGCCGGCATCCAGCATGTTTTAGGCCTCTCTGGTTTAGCGCACCTGGATCAAAAAATGGCTCATTAGAGGCCTAAGAAGAACATTGACATGCTGAAAAGGTTGTTACTACCAGCAGGGAAAGAAACAAAACATGCTGGATGCCGGCTCTCGAGGACCGACTTTGGGGACCACTGATATAGAGGCTTGTTTTAAGTCAATAATTTCTTAATATCAATTAGAAATGACCAGTTGCATTGGAAAACTCTTTACTTATTATATGGGAAACTTTTCTTGTCATAAGTGTAATAATATGCCAATGGAACTAGTACTTTTTCATCAATATTAATGAATTATTAAGTTAAAAATATTTGTATTTTGCTGAAAAGTTACTTGTAAGTTAGTTTTGTCTTATTTAACGCACACTAAGACATTTGCACTAGAAACCAAAAATACTTGGTGGGAATTTGTGTTTCTTCAGTGTGAAGTTGGTTTTTGTCAGTCAGCCTCAGCACAGCTTTGACGTCTTCCTTTGGAGCGGCCTCTTAGCCTCAGCAATGCAGAGTAAACCCCTCGGCCCACCATTAGACGAGCCGAGTTCCTCTGCTGGGACCCGGGATCCTCCGTACACCTGCGCTTCCTGCAGCCGGGCGTGGAGAAAACCAGAAAAAGGAAACAAAGACGGGCGGAGGGAGCATTTATGGTTGGAGAAAAACTGAAAGTGGAGATGGCAGCTGATTCCTACAAGCTAATGATTATTTTAGTTATCAAATATTCTGACGATTAATCGATTATTCGGATAAAAAATTAGGCATATTCTGTAGATTTTCCATTTAAGGCTTATTTATACAATACTAGAAATACATTAAAAGATGCACATTATTTATTTAAAATTGCTATTATGAATAATAAAATACACAGTTTAAAATTGAACAACATAGCATTCCTTTAGTAAATACTTGATTATTTGTACCAAATGATTAATAAATGGACAGCAAAAAGTTCTTAAGAGATTTTGAACTATGTAAAGTTAAAATGCCACCTGAGGAGTTTTGTACAGAATATATTTACAGAAAAACATGTTTTTTTCCACTTATAATGCAAAATGTATATTTCTACATTTTTGGCTTAATTACAGCTTTGAGTGTGTTGGTCTTTCAGCTGATTACTTTTTATTTGAGTGTATAATCCAGTTAACAATTAATCAATTACTAAATTAGTTGATGATTATTCGAGTAACAGATTAATCAAGATTTGCAGTTGATTCATACAAGGGCTGCTTCTCTGGATTATATTTCATATAAATTATTCTGACGATTAATTGATTAATCAATAAAAAAAATTGTCATATTTTGCAGATTTTCCCTTTAAGGCTTATTTATACAATATTAGAAATATATTAAAAGCTGCAAATTAACATTATTTATTTCAAATTCCTATTATAAACAAGAAAATACATATTTTATTGCCTAAATTATTTGATCATTTTTATCCTTACTAGTTGATTATTTTTGGATTTTGATAATTATTGATAATTGGGTAGCAAAAGGTGCTTAATGACTTTTTATGTGTCTGTTAATAATTAATATATTACTAAATTAGTTGATGATTATTCAAATAATCGATTAATCGTGATTAATTCGATCAATCGTTTCAGCCACTAATTCAGTTAGCTGCAGAAAAGATTGATCTTTTTGCATCTGTTTCCTGGAAGAAGATGAAAATCAGAGCTTTCTCCAGCACTTTAGACTCGATTGTAGTCATTCCCACATGAACACGTCCATCACTGCACATATAGTGAGCACTGCAGAGTTTTACAGAGTATGTATGTCATGTTTCTGTATCAGTGCATTCTACATGTGTTTGGTGTCCTTTCTGTTTGCAGTTCTTTCTGTTGTCTGTATGCATGGGTGTGTGTGACTCATAAGTGTTTTTTCTGTTTGTAGACGTCCACTGTGTGTGTGTATATGAGAGAAAGAGTGTGTGTGACTGTTTATGTCTGTGTTCATTGTTCAAATTAATGATGTTTTCTCTCTGATGAAAGGGCAGTGAAAAAGTTATACTCTGAGCTGCAGACTCTCATTCACACAGTTTGAGTCAACACTACAAAAACACAAAATATCACCAGATATTTTTGTCTAGTTTCTCCTGCAAATATCTTAGTACACTTAAAATTAACCAAACAAACATACAAGGAACTGTTTATCAAAGTAAACGAGTTTATATTAACTATTGGTTCCACTGGAAAATTTTTCCCTAATGAAATGGAAAAAACTGCTTGTAATAAGTTAGAAAACCTGACATTTTTTGTTTTTATTAATATTAAAAAATACTGACTTAAAGTGACCTATTGTGGTTCCTTGAACAGGTTAGTATATTGACTAAACTAAATATGTTCTTTACATTTTTTTTGCATAAAATTGTCCTTAGATAATGCGCTTCTTTGGGGCAACTTATCACTTTAAATCTAAATAAGCTGCTGTTGGCCACACCCCCAATGCAACCTTTACACTTTCATGTGAAAATGGCTGCTAAAAGATGCACAATTATACAACTGCTCATCTTCGAAAAGCAGAAGTGGAGCCTCCTGCATAACCAACAAGAATGATGCAAGTGGTTTCTGGACTGTAAGTTGGCAAGAAAGGATTTCTCTTTTCCAGCAGCCATTGTGCAGCACATACAAACACTGCTCGAGTTTGAATTTGACATTATTGAACATAGCGTAATAAAAGAATTAGCAAAGTTAAATACAAACAAAACAAATTTAAAACAAATAAAACCTTATTTAAAGTGTACTAAGATACATATAAAAAGATAAAGATACATAAAAAGCAAACACACAAAAGAAGAACAGTAGTAAAGTACGTTTACATGTTCAAATGAGTGGGTAGAAGTATGAACTTATTTTTACACCCACCCCTCTTACATCTGCAGCATCATCTAATAAGTTACTATTTATGTTAACTTTGGGATAACTTGGGTTGCTAGGTAACAGACCGGGCTCTACTGGGGTTGCTAGGGAGCGGCAGTGGCGACTGACTTGTGACGTTACATTGTGGAGATTTTTGAAACAAGTTGTTTTTTTTAACACCAAACAATATTAACTTGTTGGCAAGAAAATGTACTTTTTTTCAAGCACTTGGGCTGTTTTAAACTAAAAAAACACAAAATCTTACCCAGGATTTTTGGTCTAGGTTCTTGTGCAAAATGTCTTAACTCACGTGAAACAAGACAAAGCTAACTTACAAGTAACTTTTTAGTAAGACACAGAAGCTTGTTTTAAATAAATAACTCCTTAATATTGATAAAAAAAGTTCTAGTTCTGTTGGTAGATTATTTCACTTATAATATGGGAAAAATGTCTTAAGCTAAATAATCTGCCAATGGAATTACTACTTTTTAAATCAATATTAAGCAATATTAATACAAGCTTCTATATTTGCTGAGAAGTTACTTGCAAGTTAGTTTAGTCTTACATCAAGTGTACTAAGATATTTGCACAAGAATCTAAACCAAATATACTTAAGATTTAGTGCTTTTGCCGTGTAGAAGCAGTAGACGATACAAAAACATGCAAAATGTGCCCCCTTTAAAACAAACTCCTATCTGCAGAAAAGTTACCATTAAATTAATGTACTCAAACATTTGCAGTAGAATCTAGAAAACCACCTGGTGTGGTTTTGTGTTTTTGCAGTGAACAGAGTCTCGGCTCTTGCAGAGTATAACTTTGAGGGGATCAGTCCGATGCTGTATATTGTATGTTCTGCTGTTACATGTAAAAACTGCCTCCCCTTTCTCACTTGCCTCGGACTCTAAATGCTGTAAGTCTACTTTTTTGAGTGACTCTTAAGACAAAGTCTATTTAAAAAGAAAATCTGGGCTCTTGTCATTTAAATCCCAATCATTTTTGCCTGATAGAATAGAGTTTATAATGTGAATTAAAAAAATAAGAGCAATGCTCTCTGGCCCTCCCCTCTTTCCTCCCTCCACACTCAACCCGACTAGTTTTTGCTTTTGTTCTCCTTCTCCCAAAGTCCAATTTGTCCACCACCTTCCCCAGGGGACAGCAAACACAATTGTCCATCCTGCATTAGCTCACGAACATGATGCTACCAGTCATCTCCCCCTTTCTGATACAACCTATTCCTTTGTCATTAATTCTCTACTGTAGATTAGTCGTTACATTTATTTTAGAAACCTGAATCCATATGCCTGTTGGATCTCATTATTTCTCCTGATGATACTGGTGCAGTATCATAATGTATGCATACGGACATTATTTCTCTGGTGCAATAAACATGTGCTGTGACCTCGGAGCATTTGATCTAACCTCACACACATGTTTATTATTGGCTCAAGCATGTTTCAAAAGTGTCACCTCTGTATTTTCCCGAACCAATCTGGTGTCACTCCCATCTTTGACAGCCCCACAAAACATGGAAAAATTCATTTTAAATTGCAAAAACTCCACCTCCAATTGGCGTTTATTTTTGCACGGCAGCTGCAGGCTTTGCTTGATTGGACTACGGCAGCCATTGAGGGACAGTCCTTTGCGCTGTCCCTTTTTGGAGAAGTATGGGGTTGCCACTGAAAACATGCCATTTTTTATATTTTTGCTCCTTGTCACCAGATACGCATGAGATGCAGTGATCATTTGCAGTTTGTGCTCATGTTTTTCTTTTTATATTTTGTTTTGCAAGTCAAAACGAGATTAATTGAATTTACGCCACTCTGACCGGATGAAGCAGGGGAAAAAAAATTATGTTTATTTTTTTTTTACCCGTGTCTTTCAGCGACACGCCAACAGTGAGACACTGCATCCTATGTGGGGTTTATCTGGGTTTGTTTTTTTCTATTTACGCTGTCTCTGTAGTGCCATTTCAATGTAATGTGCTGTTTTTTTGTGTCTTTGTTGTCTCTTTTTTTCCCTTGTTCCCCTCTCCTACCCTCCCCTCCCTCTCCCTCCCCCCCCCTCCCGCCCCCGGAGCAGCATTCTGTCCCGCACAGGCAGGAAGGAGAACCAGGAAGCTTCCAATTCGGCCGTGCCCATGACCATGTGTCTTTTTCCTGTGCCATTCCCACTCACCCCATCTCTAAGACCACAAGTCAGTTCCATCAACCCTACAGTTACTCGCTCCCTCCTTTACAGCGTTCTGCGCGATGCCCCGTCAGACCGCGGGGGGCAGGGGCAGCAGAGTCGGGACGCTCAGCTCTCAGAGTACCCCTCTCTGGACTATCAGGGCCTCTATGTGACCCTCGTGACCCTGCTTGACCTGGTGCCCCTGCTGCAGCACGGTCAGCATGGTGAGTCAAGGCCCCAGTGCTCCACTGTTTGTCATCATCATCCTCGAGCCGCCTGGCCTGCATGAAGCCACTGCTGCTTTTTTTGGCCTCGTTTTTGGAGAGAAGTCCTGCTGAGGATCTTGAGGGATGCATGGGGTGCTTGGGAGCACGCTGGATCCTGTCAACTTTTCATAAGCCATTGGATAACCCAGACATAATTAAGCCTTCTCTTCTGTGCATCATAACCTGACTGCATGTTGTTGTTATGCAAAAAAGAAGAAAAAATTGGTTGGGAAAAAAAGAAATGTGGTTAGACATGTTGTCATGTGCAAATATAGGCTAATGTAATGTTTTTAGACGCATTCAGAACACACCTGCACTGCAAAAACACAAAATCTCACCAAGTATTTTGGTCTAATTTCTACTACAAATATCTTACTACACTTAAAATAAGACACACTAACTCAAAGGTCACTTTTCTGCAAGATTTATGAGTTTGTTTTAAGTAAATAATTTTTTAATATTGATTTAAAAAAATTAATAGTTCCATTGGCAGATAATTTCACTTATAACAAAGTTTTTGATGTTATAAGTTCATTTATAAGAACTTGTACATTAGTATTAAAGAATTATTTTCTTAAAACAAGCCTTTATATCTGGCTGAAAAGTTACTTTTAAATTAGTTTCTTATTTCAAGATATTTGCATTAGAAACTATACCAAACATAGTTGGTGATATGTTGTGTTTTTGCAGTGTGAGAATGATTCAGAGTTTAATTAGGGCTGCAACTAACAATTATTTTAGTAATCGATTATTCTGACAATTAATCGGGTAAAAAAAAGCAACATTCTGCAGATTTTTAACTTAATTCTATCCTAAATATTTGAAATACATTTAAAATGATATTTTTAAATGTATTTTGGATATTAGCATTATTTTTATTTTTAAAATGAGAAAATAAACAATAACAACATTTCTGTGGTGTATGTTTGATCATTTGTAGAAAAGGATTCATCTGTACTTTAACATCCACATGTGAAAAGTTCAGTCCTTTTTACTTTATCAATGCAGTGTATCACTAATCTGCTGTTTATTTTTTGGATTAACGGATTAATAATTAGATGGCAAAAACAAAAGATTTTACCAAGTATTTTTGATCTAGTTTCTAAGATAAATATCTTAGTACACTTTAAATAAGTTTTTAGCAAGAAATTCAAGGTTATTTTAAGTAACTAATTCCTTAAAATTAATGAAAAAGTAATTGTTTGTCTGGCAGATTATTTCACTTACAACATGGGAAGTTAGTTTGATCTTATTTTAAGTGTATTAAGATATTTTCCCTATAAATTAGACAAACATACTTGGTAAGATTTTGTGTTTTTGCAGTGTGAATAGCAAAAGGTGCTATTTTTCACACAATTTGAACCAGGTAAAGCTAAAGATGAGGGAAGGGGCTTGTAAAAGCTAGATGTTTATATTTTTGTACAGTTTTGGCTTAATTACTGATTTGACTGTTCTTTTTCACTAGATTACCTTTCTTTGTCTATTTACTCCAGTTGACGATTAATCGATTACTAAATTAGTTGACTATTATTTCAAGAATTGATTAATCGTGATGAATTCGTTTAATCGTTTCAGCCCTAAGTATAATCACTCTGCTCTGCACCACACCTGCATTACAGTATTTTATAAAACTGAGCTCTAAAGCATGAAAAGCCATCTTCTAGATTAGATTTCTCTGATTTGTACCACAGAGCTTTTTGCAGAGAGCTAACTGACCTCAACAGCAGCTCTTAATCCTGTTGTTTTTTTGTTGTTTTTTTCTGCTGCTGTAATATTAAATAAATGCCATTCATGTAACCCAGTGGCTGCGAACAGCATCAGGATGCTGTATGTGCAGCTGATTGAATGCGTGTTTGTGTATCTCTGTCCTTTTTTGTTTGTTTTTTTGCCTTCTCTGTTTCTCATCAGATCTGGGACAGTCCATATTTTACACAACAACCTGCCTTCTGCCCTTCCTCAGCGACGATATTCTCAGCACTTTGCCCTATACAATGATCTCCACCTTAGCTACTTTCCCTCCCTTCCTCCATAAAGACATCATCGAGTACCTGAGCACTTCTTTCCTCCCCATGGCGATACGTGAGTACGATCTGATGACGGAGGATTTCTAAAATCATTCACTTCCCGTCGTTTTTTAACTTTAAACAAATAAAAAGTACTGGAAATAAACATCTGAAGCAAAAAGAAAACAGTCTGAACAGTGCAGTGATTCACACATTCTTTCTGTTTCTGCCTTTTTGTTTTACTTCAGACTAATAAATACTGAAACCTGTTTTAAATTGAGTATTTAAAATAAGTAATTTCCACCTTAACTTGTTTTAATTCAGCCAAATTAAAAGATTTTGGAGCATGAATTAACGTTTTAGTCACTGAATCTATTACATATTTTTATCTTGTTCAATCATACATATATGATTTTATGAAAACTTAATATTTCATATCTTCAAATTTAAATTTTAACTATTTTCTTATTTGATGATTATTTCTTTTTTTAGTTAACCAATCAATTTAGTTAACCAATGTTGTTTTTTTCTTTTTTTTAAAGAAATTGAATCAGACAAAGCTAAGAGAATGTTACTTCAGGGATTCTAGATAAAACAGTTTAACAGATAAAGACATTTATTTTATCTTAAATGAAAAATGTATACATTTTTTACACACTTTTGGTTTTCAAATGACTTTTTTTTAAGCGTGTGGATACTCCAGTTAATGATTAATCGATTACTAAATTAGTTAATCGATTATATGCATAATCGATTAATCACTATTAATCCGATTAATTGTTTCAGCCCTACATTATAATGTAACAGAAAACAAGTTTCACTATAGGTTAAGCAGATTCAGTTTCCTGTGTTCAATTATAATGTAATTCAATTATAAGCAAATATCACTTTTTAATCATAAAAGTGATATTTCAAGTATGTTCCTCCTCCTGTGTGCAGTGGGATCAACTCGCAGGGAGGGCGGAGTGCCTGCCTACGTCAATCTGTCGGCCTCATCTATGCTCATGATCGCCATGCAGTACACCTCAAACCCAGGTAAATGCCACGTTGGCTAGTTTGAAAACTGCACAATTAATTGCCCCTTTTTCTGTTTACTTTAGAGCACAATCTCTGCCTTGTTTCAGTTTATCACTGTCAGCTGTTGGAGTGCCTAATGAAGCACAAACAGGAAGTGTGGAAGGTAAACAAAGCGCTCCCTCTCCCATCTGAAGCAGACATCTGTGTAAAGATTATCCTTATTATTCTCATCTGGTAAAACAAACTCTGTCACAGGACTAAAAGTTCATTTCTGCTACTCATATATGCAAATTGTTAGATTTAAAGTGTGGAAACATATCTTGAATTTGTGATTAATCATGTCACCAGAATTGAAATGTTTAATCAGATTAATTACTTTCATTGGAAGAATAGTGTATTTAAAGGATCATTTTAAATTGCAATCCAGCACACAAAAACACACTATTCCAGGTTTAAAAGGCATGAAAGTCTCGGGAAAACAAACAATACACAAAAAACACAACCTGGTCAAATTTTAGGCCATTTCAATCAATACAGTCAAATATAAAACCCAGACAAGACAAAACAATGTCAAAGAGCAATGGAGGGTTAATTAAAGTAATAATAAAATATTTTTCTATCACTTCTGCATCCAGTTTGACTGAAGAAAGAGCAACAACTCAGCTGATATTAAACATTGCTTGAATCCAGGATATAAATATAAATAACTTAACTAGCGGGATACAAAATTGTTGTGAAAAACTGAGAATATTTAGAATAGGTTTCAGTTTCTCACACTTCAATAGAAATCATTCATAAATGTTTATTGAAAAACCTTTCATCAAAAGAGTGAATACATACATTTGGATGATTTATGAATAAGAAAAAAAAATATATAAAAATCACTAATTTGTTAATGTCACTTTAATCCTCTCTGGTGTAACTGGAGCATAAACCAAATTCAGCTTGAAGTTTGGAAAATAAAAGTTAAAACAATACACAAACAAAATCATATTGTCTTTGTGTGTCCATTACTCTTGACCTAAAGTGGAAACATAAAGCTTTTTGTAAACATTTTCTATTTCAGGACCTGCTTTATGTCATATCTTATGGCCCATCCCAAGTAAAACCTCCAGCTGTGCAAATGCTGTTTCATTACTGGCCCAACCTGAAGCCACCAGGAGCCATCAGCGAATACAGAGGGCTGCAGTACACAGGTTTGATTCCCTGGAGGCCATATTTGCTATTTTAGATGTGAATAAACTAATTAATTGTTCAATTATCAAAATTTTCATTGGTTCAGCCTGGAATCCCATCCACTGTCAACACATCGAGTGCCATAACGCCATCAACAAACCTGCAGTCAAGGTAACAAAAAATCTGTTGCATATCTCACTAGGGCTGAAATGATTAATCACGATTAATCATAATTAATTGATAACTGAAATAATCATCAACTAATTTAGTAACAGATTAATTGTTAACTAGATTAGAAAAAAGGCCACTTGGTGAAAAATAAAAATACTAATAATAGAAATACGGCTTACGTTGTTATATGAAAACTTTGCAGATTGAGCTAATTTCTTTTTTGATCAAATTAATAAATTAATCATCAGAATAATTGATAGTAAGGATTACTTTATGATGATTACTCAATTAATCAGAAAAGGTTTTGGCAGATTCTACAATTTTTTTAGCCACTTAAGACTTTTTATGTAGTATTAGAAAATTATAAGATGCAAATAGAAACAATTCAATTCATTTTCCAAATAATAAAACATACATTTATTGTCCAAAAGGTAATAACATAGCATTCATTTAATGAATTTTATCTTTTGAAGATAAAAAGACCCTTCACAAGGTCTTTTTTATCTTAAATTCAAAATGCATGCTTATTATGTTCAATTTTGGCTTAACTACTGCTCTGAATATATAGTTTCTTTTAGCAGATGGCTTTTTTAAAAGTCTGTATACTCCAATCAATTATTAACCGATTAGTAATTTTAAATCTAGACTAAAAAACAACTCTAGAGTTGCTTTTGAACCATAATAAATTAAACGTCAACCAACATTTTTGGTTTGTATCAGTTAATCAAGATTGATCACCTAATCAAATAGAATAACCATTTACTAAAATAATCATTACTTACAGCCCTATATTTCCCCAGTTGTGATGAATTATCTCCTGTGTATTTAAGGTTCATTTTCACCTTTTCTTGTCCTCTCAGTAAATACATGAACAATGAGGCGGTGGCATCAACCGCTTTTGTCCACTCAAAGCTCACAGATTCTTCGCTTTATCATCCCCGCCTGCCTTGACTCAACTGTGCTCCAAACTGACAAATAGAGTTGGAACGGGGCAGCAGGGATGGGGGCTGGATTTCAATTACCGGGAGCAGGAAGGCGGCATGGGGGAGGGGGCCTTAATTGGAAGCGGTGACCCTGTGCAGCCCTGGAGGACAGGGTGGCATCCAGTGAGCACAGTAAATTACAGTGCACCATCTGAACATTGAGGCCAGCAGCGTTTAGCACAGACTCAGGCACAGCATATGCACACAGCCATTGTTATTGCGCTTAAAGGAGCAGATAAATGTGTCCTGGTGTTTTATTTACATAATCTGTTTAGTGAGGTAGGACTGAAATGATTAATCGGATTAATTATGATGAGTCGATTAATCGTATACGGACTAAATGTTCTACCCAAAACTCCTCAAGTGGCATTTTTTGATTCATTGGGTTCAAATTCTGTAAAATTTCCCTATTCAGCACCTTTTGCTATGCAGTTAATTGGTTGGTACAAAAGTAATCTGTAGGTCAGTATTAATATTAAGTGAAGCAGAAGGAGCTGAATGTTTCATAAGTTGATGTTAGAAGTGTTTTTGTAGCTGCAGATTTACTACAAACTAACTTATTGAGCACTATGTTGGTGCAGTTTAGGTAAAACAATGTTTACTTTTCTGTTTTAAAGAATGAAATGAATTATTTGCATCTTTCAATGTACTTCTAATACTGTATAAAAAAGACGTAATTAAAAAAATCTGCCAATTGTTTTATCCGATAAATTGACAGAATAATCAATTAGTCGAGTAAAATAATTGTAGGTTGCAGCCTTACATGGGGAAATTTTAATTTCACCATAAAATTATTAGGATTTAAAGATCCAATTGTATAAATATTTAAATAAGGCTGCACAATATCAAGGAGAGATAAAAAGGAATACTTGTTCAAATGAAACTTGGGATTTTTAATGTACATTTTCCAGAGTCTTTACTTATTTTTACTTCTTTGCATTTGTCCAGCAGATCTTTATTTTTAGCATTTACAAGACCAAAAATATGCATCAAACTTGGTCATTAAAGTTAATGAAAGTCGATAAAATGTGCCAAAATAAATCCTGAATTTGTATGGATGACAAGTCTGGTCAAATATTGAAGTACTTTCACTGCAAAAACCGCAAAGTATTTTAATCAGGACATTATCATAAATCAATTAAATCCTCTAGAACCGAACTTGAACATTGGGCTTTATGCTGCTAACGTTTAGCTTTTGTCAACAACTCAGGTGAAAGTTGAGAGCGTTGTGCAGCATAAATAATTACCTGGCCGCAACATGGTGCACATAACTTAATCAAGCTTAAGGTAAATTTCCTTGAGGAATTTTAATAATAGAGGGACTTGGTGGTAGTAGTACACATGAAATAAGACAAATGTATAAATAACTTTTTTGGCAACACATAGGAGCTTGTTTTAAGTGAAAAGGCCCTTAATAATAATCCACCAGTGGACCAACACATTTTTCCCATATTATAAATATCTTGCTCACTAATGACTAGCACTTTTTCATCAATATTAAGGAATTATTTTTCTTAAAACAAGCTCTCATATGTTGCTGAAAAGCTACTTAGTTAGTTTAGTCATATTTGAAGTGTACTCAGATGGTTACACTGGAAATTAGACCAAAAATACTTGGTAAGTAAGATTTTCTTTTTTTTCAGTGTTGTAATTGTGATATGGTTCAATGATAATGACGACTCAATATTTAAACATTTTCTAAACATTATGCCTAAAATTTCTACTTTCAACAGCAATAGAAAGTGTAGTTGAAACACTTCCTATTGCTGTAACATCCTACCATTACAGCCTCTAATCTGGTGAATAAACTCACCAGATCTGGTGAATAAATTCTCTGTGTTTGAGCTGGGAATCCATGCATTCGCTGTATTTGTGACTCTTACAGATGTGCATAGACCCGACTCTCTCTGTAGCGCTGGGAGACAAGCCGCCACCTCTTTATTTATGCGAGGAGTGCAGCCAGAGGATCGCTGGGTATGCATCTGCTTCACCTCTTTTCTCCTAAACAAACACACAAACTCACATCTCCTGTTGCCTGCAGGCTCATTGTTCCTGTCTCCACCTCAGCCAAAGCACAAAGCCAGGGTTATGTAATTCCCCTGTGCCGCTAATGAGATCATCATCACA
Source organism: Micropoecilia bifurca (assembly GCA_903067075.1). NCBI lineage: Eukaryota > Metazoa > Chordata > Actinopteri > Cyprinodontiformes > Poeciliidae > Micropoecilia > Micropoecilia bifurca. Next base: position 27,460 of record CAEGAF010024957.1, read on the forward strand.
GAAAAACGTGCATGTACTTGTTCTTCATTTCTCCAGAATGTGGACGATTATAATTACATGGCTTTGCAGTGTTTTGCAGGATGCTTAGCGGCGCTTATGCTCTGTCGGGAAGCTGAATCTGTTCTGTTTAAGTCTGTGCAGCATTTCACCTCTAAATCATACAACGTTTTGTTATTTCTATGACCTTTGCAGAGATCATCCTGAATGGCTTGTTGATGTCCTATTGCCACAAGGTGAGCATATCCAGCAGTTTAGAATGGATTACTCATCTATAGCAAAGGTTTTCCATACAAAACACTGCAGCGTTTAAAGCCTCATTCACAGCTGTTTCAAACTGTTTTGAGATTTTTTAATTTCTACTGGTTATATCTTTGGGCCTTTTAGTAAAAAAAATATTTACCCACTGACAAATTTCTTTTTTTTTGTATTTCATAAACAAAGTTTAGTTCTAGACCCTGAATTAGTAGATAAAAAAATTACAGTTTTAAAATAATTAAATCTTTTATGAGAAACAAACTTCTCCAGCTTTCTAAAATCTTCTTAAAGCCACAGTATGTAACTTTTATTAAAAAATATGTTTCTACGTATTTATTAAAACCATGTTGTGGCAGTCTGTTACGAGACAGATAATCGGTGAAAAGATCAATGTCTTCCACCGTTTCCCTGAGCTACTTCAGCCGTCTGAAGAAATTAACTGCTCCACACCAAAAACAACCAATCACAGCCAGAGGGAGTGGCTTAATGTTGTCAATCATCCTCATTTATGCGCTGATCAATTTGCTGAAGTTGGAGAAACTTCCTACCATTACAGGAAAACAGTTTATTCGCTGTAATCAGGGGCTATGCTAACTAGCCTTAGCATTCTCTACAAGTTGTGATAGTTTCTGCCTAGGGAGGGAAATGAGCAGCGCTGCACAGAGAGTGATTGACAGTGTTAAGCCCCACCTCCTGGCTCTAATTGGCTGTTTGTAGTTTGCACTGGGAGTAGACAGATGATCTGTCATCACATAGTGAAATAAATAAAAGATATATAAAAGATGATACAAAATGTACATGTGGAACATTAGATGAGGTCAGATTCCTCATTTCATCACAGTATCCAACATATACACACACACACACATATATATATATATACATATATATGTAACAAAGTTGCAACAAAGGTGCAAATTAACCTCTAGATTTCCCAACATTGCACTTAAGAGAAATGAAGTTTAAAGTGCGATAATTAAAAAACATAGGCAATATGAAAATTTGTTTGCATTTATTAATCATGTTTTTAATGTTTAGAAGTGATCTGTCATGAAATGAAAATATTTGTGTTTCATCGTTCTTTATTTTCTTTGCAGCAGAGATATCTGCTATTTGTCAAAAGAAGGTAAGCTTAACATTCTTCATATTCACTGTGATCTATGTTAATAAACCTTGCTTTACTCTTTTTATGCATATAAAGCCATATATTTCCATAAGCTGTATTTAAGGATACATTAACTTGTTTTCTCTTGCTGTCGGGCATTAACTCACGCTTTCCTGTTTACTGTCACTGATCATTACTAAATAATTTGTAATTGCTAAATGCCAGAATAATGACAAAGAGAAGGATTTTTAATTGGTTTCTTCTGCATAGATTGGGATTACTGCGCCTTTAAGATATATGTGATGTCATAACTTAACAGCACTGTGAATTAAGCATCCAAAGATACTTAATTCACAACATTTGAGTTGAATGGAAAAACATATATGGGCAACATCACACAGATGTTACTTCTGTGTGAATGTTTGTCTGTTCATGGGGAATTAAGTGTTTAACATATTTTATTATTTTAACCCTTTTCTTTTCAACAGAGGTTCCTATTTTTGTTATATTTTATAAAATCTCTAAGAATAATAATGTGAAAAAACCTAAATAATCTGTCATCTGACAGAAATCCGTGTTTAAAATGTAGTTATGTTTTTGTTAAATTCAGCATATTAAGAAAAATGTAGCCCTTTATGTTATGTAAAGACCCATTTGAGAAGAGAAAACTCAAGTTTTTAAGAAACCTTTACACTAGTCGTTGCATAAGATCAATTAACTTCAGATTAACTGTTAATCGATAACTTGCATCCCTAATTTAGATAGATTAATGTTTACAGTGTTTTGTTGATATTAGCTGATCAATCTATTTGATTTGACTACATCTGTATACACAGTAAAAATGCCGGTGTTAAATTAACACCCAAAAGTGTCTATATTTGTCCAAGTCAGCTGGTGTTAAATTCAACCCTACAGAGAGTCATATTAACATTTACAACGGTGCTGGTGTTAAAATATATTAAAAGTAACACCAGTTTTGATCACAAAACATAATGTGGTGTTAAAAAAGTAAATAATTTACCCACAAGGTGTCAATATCAATCAAATCCAGTGGAAAATATTCAAAACAATACACAGAAATGGAAAGTTTAACTTTTCTTAAACCCATTTCAGTATATAGACCAACGTTAATTCAACAAAAAAAAATGGGTGTCAATCTTTTAACACTTTCAAAACTGTTACTTTAACATCAGCTGACTTGGGCACATTTAGACACTTTTGGGTTTTAATTCAACACTGGCATTTTTACTGTGTATGTCTCTGTAAATGTCCTCAAGACATTTTCCTAACTAAATTCATTTTATTCTGGACTAAGAAAGCAGCAGACCACACTTCAAATGCAGCTGCTGCTACTGGGCCGTGATGTTTATTTGCTCTTGCTGAACGCTCTGCCACAGGCTAAGTGCTCCCTGCTGGTTTCCACGGAGATTCGGGTCTCAGGTAATCCTGTCAGGCCCGTGTTGTCAGTGGAAACAGCTGGGCGCCGCCCCGGTTTGTTTGTTCAGCACCATGTAATCCACATCCTTTCTTGATCACTCTCAGGAATTAGATTTACACCTATACGAGATCGCTACCTAAAAATACAATATGAGGCCTGCACTGCAAAACACAAAACCTTACAGAGTATCTTTGGTCTGGTTTCTAGTGCAAATATTTTAGTACACTTGAAATAAGATGCAACTAACTTGCAAATAACATTTAATCGAAATAAAGCAGCTTTTTAAAGTAATTAGTTGCTTAATATTGATGAAAAAATACTAGTTACACTAGCAGATTATTGACATATATAAATGCATTTTTTCCCATGTTACAAGCGAAATAATCTGTCAATACTGAGGATTTATTGACTTAAAAGAAGCTCCTATATTGTGGTGAAAGGTTACTTGTAAGTTAGTTTTGCCTTATTTCAAGTGTGCAAAGCTATTTGCACTAGAAACTAAACAGAAAATACTTTTAGGATGTTTTCCCACCTGGATTGGAAACCAAAATTACTCTACTCACTTCTTTGTAATGCTAAGATAAATATTAGTGATATTCCGTAGTATTTACTGCCAAACTAACAAAATTAGTTTAGCCAATGTAGCTTTTTCTGCTATCTAAGATTACTGCATGTACTCACCCTGACAGTCACCAGAACCTTGTTATTCGTGTGTCCTTTACAAAGCCATTGAAACTCTGATTGTATGTCTTGGTGTTCACTAAATAGTTAATTATATCGTGGTATGAGATCAGAGGTAGCTTGTCCACATTGTCCGACATATTTTGGTTCTTGGTCTCATATGATTGATCCAGATAGCAGCCATTTTGTTCATGTATGATTCTCTTGCACATAGTCTACAGATACCACATATTTTCTTTTTGTTGGTCTGGAAGTCATCCAGAGTTCGTTACGCATTGCGCCTGCACATGCCTGCTAAGATGACGCGGATCACTTCCGGTTTAGAGTGGCTCACTTCCTGCTTACAGAGCAGTTTCCAGTTCGCTTAGATCCACGTTCGAACAGCACCGTAGTTCACTTTAATCGAACTGAGACCTAGGTTTTTTAGGTGGACCAGAGTTTGCATTAGAGTTAGCTGCTTAAATCAACTGGACTTTCTAGACAAAGTTTGATTAAAGCGGACCAAACAGGGCTCAGATTTTGTGTTTTTGTGTCGCTGATGAACGTTTTGTTGTTGAACGCTGAATGAAGCTGCTCTCCATCACATGATGGTTGTGTTAATTAGGGCTGTAGTGATACAATAATCTCACAATATGATACGATACACGATATTCTATTCATGATATGATATATATTGCGATATTTAGCAAACAATACAATTCAATACACCTTCACGATTTTCTGAAGGATTTTAGAAGGACAGAGTGATTTTGGTGACATTTTGTGACTGTTATAAAGTTGGATTGAATTAATTTAACTGAAAACTGATTAAAA
>CAEGAF010024959.1:0-18711 GCA_903067075.1 Micropoecilia bifurca
TAGTTACCGTAGACCTGTTGTGGCTCAATATTGGTCCATATATAAGGCGCACCGGGTTATAAGGCGCACTGTCGGCTTTTGAGGAAATTTAAGGTTTTTAGGTGCGCCTTATAGTGCGGAAAATACGGTAATTTGCCATAAACTTGCTATTCTATTCCTATTCAGCTTGCATCATTTCAGACATTCTGGTTTCTCTAAGTAAAACTATTTCCTGCTTTGATTCATTCAGAAATGTTACATTGACCGACTTTGAATATTTGTACTTCAGCATTTTATTAAATAATTCACATCATTATTTGAGGGGGAAATTACTTTTTTTTTTAGCTCAATTGAATGTTAAAAGGTTTAATTAAACTTAAAGACGATATGATTTGAAATCATAACATATAAGGAGACAGACATAAATTGCACACATTTGATATGACAACATTTATTTCAGTCAAAACAGTGAATTGACTTGGACTTGAAAATAACTTATAAACATCCATCATTACGTCCAGCTGAGATCCTAATTTCTTTGACTGTCTTTTATGGATAATTTTCCATATGAGCTCAAAGGAACAAAATAGAAATACTATCACCATGAAGAGAAAAAGATTTAGATTTGTAGTTGGTTTACAGTCAGTGAAAAATTTCTCCCTAATTCTAAGAATTTATTATCTCAAAGTTGCTTTAAAAATAGATTTAGCAGTTATATTGCACTTTGCTCCTATTCTTTTATGAAAGACAATACTGGGTGATATTAATAAAAAAACGGAAGTCTGCATAAGATATTCATAAAAAGTACCTAGATCCAGTTATTAACAGGTAAAGTACAGGGTTATTTTAAAATGTAAGATATTTCTGAAATACCTCAAAATGATTTAAGAAAGTCAAAGTGTACCTTGCAATACCAATTCTGATCCGTACAACCTTTCAGCAGTTATCATCAGCAATAGCATATTGCAAAAGGACCTTAGGGCATCTCAGTCTGTCAGGAATATTCTCAGTAGCTCTCTAAGAAATTCATGTTTTTGTTTCTTTTTGATGGTAAAGATCTAAACGGTGACACCATGAATACTGATTTGATTTCCCTCTGTCTCTTTTGTACATATGCCTAATATGGCATAATATGTTACAAAAGTTAAGGTAATAATGACCCAGAAAAAAAACATAGGTATATTGTAATGTTTTTAATAGCCAGCATGTAGCAGTTTTACCCAGAATCAGCTTCCCTTTTTAAAAAGGAACTAAAGGTTTGTTGAGTTGTTTCATGCCTCTGGCTCTTTGGGACTGTTTCTGTATCAACACAGCACATTTTCAGCACATTTTATGTCCACCGAGAGCTGAAGAGGAATCTTTTGAATATGAAACCTTTATATTATAGAAACGAGAATAACTCCTGGATCAAAAACTAAACTCCTTTTTTATGATTTGATCTGACTGTCTGACTACCCGACTGTCAAGATGTGTGTGTGTCTCTCTCTTCTCTTTTGCTTCTGTTAGCGAAGAGTAAGTCGCGTTATTTTTCAGCAATTTCTTCTCTTGCAAATTTGAGAGGCTGTTCACAATCTCAATTAAAATAGCACAAACTAAGAAATTTGACTTTTAGTTCCCAGAAAAAAATTGCATCTCATATCTTAAAAAGGGTAGAGAGGAAATGCAACAGAGGACATGGTGAAAATAATTTTATAACAAGTGTGAGGTAGTGTATGTTTAATTGTAATTGCTTAAAAAAAATCTTAGGAAAAATATATATTGTCAGTCAAAACATAAAATGTGTAATGCAACATTACTGCTCTAATTCAATGTTTTACAACATTATAGAAATCAAATAAGAAGATTTATTTCCTGTTTTTGGTCAGTGAGGATTCCAAAAATGAGTTCTGTTTACTAAATACCAGATAAATAAGAGATTACTTTTACTTTTTACTTTAGTCTACATATATGTAATATGACAACATAACCTTTTGAACTCTTTTAAATTATATGGTCCCTCTAAAATCTTCTCACTATAGATTCCTGGAGTTATGGACAGGTTTAGGATCAGTTTGGGAAGTTTAAGTTGAACGCCTGGGGATTATTAAACATATGATTTCAGGCATGTTACCACAAAATATAAGCTGTATGAATGCTTTGACCATTGTCATGGTGCAGCAGTCCATTGTTGCTACAAAGGCAAGCACTGATGCACTGGATAAAGTGGTTCCGGTTTTATGTTTTGTCAACTGATTTTTCTGAAATACTTCCAGGGAAAAACATCTGCAATTGTAACTTTTATTTGCTTGTCGTTTTCTGTTATGTCAAAGGTAATGTGTAACAGTAACTCAGCAAAAAGCACAAGAAAATTGGGATTTATTTTTTATTTTTTTTTTAGAACATAAGGTCTTGGTATATAACTAATTCAATTATAACATTTTCAAATCAATACATGAGTCGTGATTTTTTTAAACTGATTTAGCCACATCTATCTACAAAACAGCAACATGTCAAAGTCAAATTCTATTTAATTCTTGTTTAGCACATTCTGATGATAATTTCCACCTTGTGAAGCCAGAGGGCTCCAATCACCAGACACGCTCAAGAGGCACTTGAGCTATGAAACACATAATCATTTTGACGTTTTAAACATTTGCTGATGGGGACATTAATTCTGCTAAACGTTTTTCTTGAATGTCAACACCAGCTGCAAGAATTAACGTGGGTAGTGGTAATACGAGGTGCAAGGCAAAAGACATACTGGATGTTTTTGGTTTTTTTTGTTTGTTTGTTGAAATATTTTTTAGAAAGGTATTTATATGCATGGATTTAGAAAAAAAATCCTTATGTTAAACGATAAACTATTGGGATTTCACAGACCAGCACAAGGTCTGTGAAAACCATAAATAAAACATGGTTTACAGAGTTCTTTCAAATACACATCAGGCTACAATTTAATGGTTTACATAATGCCGTAGAATGGGTCAAAGTCTGTTATTAAGTCCAGTTCAGAATCTGCTGCAAGACCTTTAAAGCCTCCACTCTCAGACAGGCTCCATGCACTCAGACTAAGCTTGAGCTGTTTTGCAAAGATAAACGCACAATAATGCGTCCCTAGATGACACATACACCACATCTGGTGGAAAAACACGTACTTTCCAGTCATGCTTAACAAATATGTGGTACTTTATGTTTCATGTCTCATAAAAAAAATAAAAAAATCAATTTGCACAGTAAAATTAAAACGCAGTTATTCTGCCAATATATTTTTGCCTGTTAGTTCATGTTTCTCACGTCGTATTCACAGATGTCGCTCTCCATCTTCCCACCCACATGTTCCACCGCAGACCGCAGCGCTCAGCTCACTGAGCTCTATCGGCGCTGGCCACTCACGCCAGCCATCCTTTGGGAAGCCAGAGAGGTCAGGCAGCTGTTCGCATCCCAACCCAGGAGAGGTGGCTTTGTGCTCAGGAGAGGAGTGATAGCACTCTGGCTTCACTGCCAGGAACGAGATTGGGGAGGAGAAGGGAAGCTCAGCCTTCAAGCTGTCATAACATCGCTTCACCTCCAAGGCAGATCCGAGACGGAAATGAATACGGAAAAACAACAGAAACGTGGATTGATTAGAAATTAAGCTTAAGTGCATCAAACTACGCTTTGAAGATTAAATGCACTTCTCCTGCAGAACGCATCTCCCCCGTCCCCAAAGTGCACTCACACCTTGTGCCACTTCTTCCCATCTCTGCCTCTTCAGCTCATTAGCTGCAGCGTTTTTGCTCAGACCCACAGAGAAGAAAACAACAAGAACCACCAATTAGACTGTTCTGGTCCAACAACACTAACATGGATTATTGTCTCAGCTTTGGCGTTGCAAGGAAGCAGGGAGCTCTCGCTGTGCTGCAGATGTGTAGGAGTAATTCAGGCTGCTGTCAAATTAAATAAAATACCTCATTTGCAAAAACAGTCCATGTCTGTGTTGTCCCAAGTCCAACCAGTGATGCTCTGTTTGTCCTGTCAGGAAGCATTTACTGGCACTGAACAGCACAGATTTCCAAATGTGTTCAGAGCGGTATTCAAATGAACCATTGTTGTTCTTGTCTGAAGCTAACAAAATTACTGAACAAAGCACACAAAACCCATTTAATCAGTGATTTAAAACGAATTCTCTTCTTTGCCTTCTGAATTTCTTTCTCAAAGAATCCACATTTAATGTTTTATTTTTTATTTTTGTTCAAAAATGTCTACCTATAAGTCTTTGTTCATATTATATACAGTATTTTAATTAACAATTCCCTCCTTCAACAATGTTAAGTCAGGGAATCAATGAACTCATCAATCTTTTAGTAGTTCAGATCCGGTGAGCATTAACAATCAAGCACGGAGGAATTACATTTTTGTCCAACAGATTCATTTTCAATTAAACTTTCATCTGTTTGTAAACATTTTACTGTTTATTTGATGTTCCCATAAAGAACAGTGTGCATGATTGAGATTAAAAAAAACGGGTTTAGAAAAAGGAAGGAAAAAAATTCAGTGTACATCAATATGCCGACCGATATCTGATATTTGATGCCTAGAAAAAATATTTTTTGTCATACCATAACAAATGTGATCCTGTTTAGCTTCAGTTTCTCTCCCTTGTATCTCTTTGGGACATTATGGGTCAGATGAGACAATTATTGAACTTCTTTGCAACAAGCACTTCAGGTAGGTTTAGTGGGAAACAGAATGAATAAGTGAAAAAAGCACCTCATACTCACCAATTATCTTAATGCAATGGACTTTAACTTATTTAGATCTTTTTTACACACTTCTACTAGGGAAATCACATAATGTGCTCGGACCTGAACAGTTGAATGAAACTGTCTTTTAGAAATAAAATAATAAAATAACCAATGTAATCTGCACATTTGAAACATCAGGGAAAGACAGATCATTCCCCAAAATGACACAGCTTGTTAATAATGAACAGAGCTATTCATGCTTTAGTCAGTATCCACAGAACAGCTTGTGCTTCTGCACCACACCACTGGATACATCACTTTGGAAGAGACAAGGAAACCCCCACCTGCTGTTTGGAGAACAACTCAGCTCTCCTCTTGTGGACGTCCCTGATAAGAACCTCTGTTTCTCTGACACTGGAGTTGCTTTTCTTTTACTTTCCAGAAGCTTTAACTGCAGGAAATCCAGTTAGAAGCAAAGGCGGGGGGGGGCAAACCTCACAAATACACAAGAAGAAACTGAGAGGAGGTTATGCAATAAGATAAAAGCAGACAAACAAAAGGAGGAATAGATGGTGAGAATAAAAAACGTTGGGAAAAGAAAGAGAAATCGAGATATGACATACAAAAGTGAGGAGGAGAATTAATCTTTAGACCTCAAGGTGCGTGGATGTTAGCAATACATGTTAGCAAGTGTAGCAGAGGAGCTTCAGTTTGAAAAGTATTGCAGTTTTCATCCGAGAAGACTTCCTCTGTGACTCAAGCCGTCCACGTGAAGTTTTCCACCTCCCGGGAGATGGATGCCAGCTGTTCCACTAGACGCTGTCTCTGTGTGAGTGTGTGTGAGAATTGGAGTTAAGGAAACACCAGCTGGAAGAACCAAGCTAAGTGAGGAAATCACAGCAGGTGGGCCAGGAGAGTGCACCATCTATAGGTATTTCTTTCTTCACGCTTTGCTCAGAAAGGCTTTTTCTACTTCCTTCATAAGGTTCTGATTTGACACGTAGAGTATATTATGGGTAGGCTGGCAGGGTGCTGTGCCTTTATATCCTGATCTGTGCTGTTGCCAGGTGAGCTGAGAGTTATGGCAGATCAACAGGATCCAGCAGTCCACCTGGGAGTCAGACAGGAAGAGTAAACTGAGTTTTGATACTGTGATAGTAATGGGGTTTGATAGCTTTTAAATAGACAATGCGCCAAAGTTATTTAACTGAAGAAATTCAGTCTGAAAGGTGAAATTAAATAATGACTGACCAGACTGATGGTAACAAAGTGTTGAATATGGACAATATAACTGATTATTATGAGTGGAAAAATCTCAAATGTAGAAAAACAACCTTTATCTAGACTTCTTTGCATAAACTACTATTAATTAACTATACTACTTGTAAAAGCTTCTTGAACTTTTCACATTTTAATGTGTTAAATTGTTGTATGAATTTCTTTCAAAATAAAACTTTGATTTTCTTATGGACGATTGAAGCATAAATAGCATCATGAAGTACATCTTACATATCGGACAGGTCAGGTAGGGGTCACATCAAATCTGTGGAAGAAGGTGGTTTGGCTCGATGCGACCAAACTTTAACATTCTCTACCAAAGTGCAAAAGACTATATGATGCCCAAAACCACTAGAGACACAAGCTAAAATCCTGTAACTGCAGCTAGGTGTTGTTTTTCTCATTTTTAGTTTGATCGACTGAATATCTTTACATGCCACACTTTCATAATAATAATAGAAAAACTAAATAAAACCTAAATAATCAACATTATTATTAAATGTTACAGCTACCACGAATGCAGCTGGCTTCTGTGAGATTTCTAGCACATAATATTAATATTCTGTAAGATTTGTTGGTTGACTTCCTACATTGAGAAGACAATCAATTAATTAAATGGCTAAATAAAAAATAATTGATGCATACGTCTAAACCAGAGGAGAACAACAATCATAATCTTGAACAGTCTTAGACAATAAGACCCAGTTATTTGTAATTATTTATTTGTAATAAATGAGAAAGATATGTCCCTTATAATTCAAAGAGACAACCACACCGCTGAGATATAATTCCAGTTGCGTTTCATGTCAGTCGGACACCAGCCTTCCCGAGGCTCAAGCTGGGAACCAACCACGGAGAAAACACCAGACCGTTATTTATTGTTTAAATGATATGTTTTTATTAGTAAACTTGTCTTTATTTAATTTCACTTCCGGGTTGTTGTTGTTGTTTTTGTTTTTTTATCAGTACCACACAGATAACAGATTAAATCAATGTGTCACAGTTTAGAATAAAACCTTAATTTTCTGTACAATACACTAAAACATATAAATTAATAAATTTAGACTCGCTGAGAGCATATTATTTAGTAAACTTCATGTCATATTTATCGGATTTTATTAAGAAAGTAATAAAATATTCTTACGCCTAACGATTCTACTTCTTATTTACAACATTCTTGAAAGTACATGAAGGCAACTATATTAGCTCACTGTTTCAGACGCTCGTATTGGCCAATCCGGACCCGCTTCCCCTTCTGACGACATCAATGCTCTTCCGGGTGAATGTAGCGGCGTCAAACTAGCAACATAACCAGAAAGGTCGGTTTAATTTCTATCTGCTTTGGTTTACCAGTTCCAACATTTCTTCAACTGTATCTCTCCGCGACCTATAAACCTTAAATACAACACAATTAAGTTTGTTTATGCTGGGACGCCATGCTGAAGGTAGCTTATTGTGGTCTGCGGGAAGTTTTACAGGAGTTAAGATGACGAAGGTGAGCAGGTATGGGCTCTGTCCGCTGGGGTTTCCGCTGCGGGTCGTGGACACCGAGCAGGTCCGAATGGTTGTTTGCTGCTCGGTGTGTCCAGCAAGAAGAGAAGGACAGGATCGGACAGTTTGTCTTCGCTAAGGATGCTAAGTCAGCGATGGTGAGTCTGATCTGCAATGTTTCCCCACCTTCTGCAGCTGTCATTCTAATCAGTACGCATGAACGGAAGTTAATTTGTAGATTGATCAACTTATACACTGTCATAGACACCAAGAACTTTAAGTGTGGATGTGCAGTTGCTGCGATAAAGGTGTGAGAGCATCCAAGGAAGTTCAGTGATGTGATCAAAACTTCCTTTCACTCCTAACAACTTTAAATTGATTTAATGATTAATCAAAATCTGAAGGCTCTTCAATTTCCAGGATGACATAAAACCAGTGTCATTAAAAAAAATCGTTGCTTCTTATTCTCGAATCTCATCATGTTTTTATGCTATTGAGAAACAGCTGGTGACTTGAATAACCTATTAGGTTATAATGTTAAACATATGTGCCAACAGGCTGGCCGGCTGCTGCTCAGGAAGTTTGTTTGTGAGATGATGGGAATCCCCTGGTCACAGATCAGATTAAACCGATCCCCTCGAGGGAAACCATACCTGGCTGCTCCTCTCCAGGTAAAAACTTTGTTTCATTTAAGCTTAAGTGTTTCCTTATGCTTATTTACTGTTTGAAACCCATTAAGCATGAAACACATGGGACCCCCGACCAATCCGGGTCAGAACTTGATTTTTGGGTTGCACCAGCAGGTCATAATAAATAAATATTAAATTATGCTTTTTTTCCCGCTTTGTATGATAACTACTCATACTTGTGTCAGTCCCCTAAATAAATTCCAGTTTATTTTGGACTTGCAATTTATTTTATGTCTTGGATTGTGATTGTTCATGAGCCACTGTTGGCCCTTTGGGTCAAATTTAGCCCATCTAGACATCCCCAGTCCTGCATACAAGCATCACAATGTTCTGCCTGTTGGAACATTATTTGTATATTAAGCCCTCCTTTGTCTTCATTTTCACGTGGAGCTTCACCTGACTGTCAAGACACACTAAATAAACCAGAAACCTTTTTTTTCTTTTTTTTTTATGCATTTGAAAACGATACAGGTCACTACTGGTTCTGATCCACCCTGGAGTTTCAACATCTCCCACCAAGGCGACTATGCTGTGCTTGCTGCACAGCAGGGGGTGCAGATTGGAGTAGATGTGATGAAGACCACACTGCCAGGTGAAGGCTGAGACTTACGCATGAGTTTTATGAAAGCAAATGTAAGAGTTTTAGAGTTTTTATCAAATGTTTCAATGCAGCTATACATGCAGTGTCATAAGAGATTGACAATAATGAATCAATTTCTGCTGCTGGTTGCAGTCAACTTTTTTTTATTCTGCGGCCCTATTTTAGATTTGTAGTTTCACAAGTTATCCACAAGATGTCGCTGTTGTCTAACAAAAGTATTCATAAGATATGCAATTTTAAAATGTAGGCCCAAAGCTTGTGTGTTCAGTCACCACAATCAAATATGCATTCTGATTATTAGGGGCGTGACTTGCTTTTGTACATTATTTTCCGTCTGCTCACCTTTTTTTCCCCTCCCCTCATGTCTGCGTCCTCGTGTCTCCGTCTCCTGCAGGTAGCAACTCCATCCCGGAGTTTTTCCGCATCATGACTCGTCAGTTTACAGCGCACGAATGGAGCACCATCCAATCAGCCGGCTCGGAGCGCCAGCAGCTTGCCGCGTTCTACCGCCACTGGGTAACCATGGCAACCATACTACCCTGTCATCACACTGCATTGCTGCTGGGCGCCACAGGCGGTGGTGTGTGTGTGTGTGTGTGCGTGTGCATCCGTGCGTGTGTGTGTTTGAGAGAGAGAGAAATCTGTACATTTTGCTTGACCTCCTTTTGATTCAAATTTCACCTCCACTTTTCTCCCTTCCTCTAATCTCCCGTTTGTCTCGTTATGTCCTTGTCACAATACTCAGCTTTGTTTCCCGTGTTCCATTTCTTCTACAAAGACATGAGCACACACACACAACACACACAACACACACACACACACACACACACACACACACATAAAGATGGCCACTGTAAGCAAGTGCTGAGCTAAGTAAAGATGCTGTGAGAATGAGAGGGCGGCACAGAGACGTCAAAGCTCTGATATCACCACCACACTGTTGACTAATGGCAGAGCTCAACGGTTGCCATAGTGATTAGTCCTGTAATGGTGTTATTGTGGCTTATTGGCCATGGAGCATGGCTGGTTTTGGCTGGGCGCATGCAGAGACATAAAGCCCCTCTTTTGTATACACGCCTTTTTAACACGTGTGTGTGTGGATTCACCTGCTGGAATTGGAACCACTCAGACACGCTCGCTCTCCATGCTCAAGACTGTCACTGTCAGCTTTACTTACACAAGCAAAAACATTTTCTTTATCTGTGCACATTAGCTGATCAAGTTTCCTCTTGATTTTTTTATTTTTTTTGCACCAAGACCCTGAAGGAGAGCTTCATCAAGGCCATCGGCACAGGCCTGGGCTTCAACCTGCAGAGGGCGGAGTTTCACCTGTCGCCCGAGCTGCTCACACAGGACACGGTGCTGCGCCAGACCAAGATGCATCTGGATGAGGAGCCAGAGGATTTGTGGATATTTGAAGTAAGTTGGGTTCAGAAAAAATCTGAATGTCTTTTTCCATGTTTAACATTGGTTTTCTTACTGAAAATAGATCACCAGGAAGGGATTCTAATGTTAACCCATCAAATATACACAAGTCCCAAAAGCTTTGTGATGACCACCTCTTTACAACACCTGTCATTGTCTTTGACCCATTTCAAAATAAATTCAGGATGTTAAACAATTTTCCTAGTGTTTATGCATTTAGATGTCCAGTTAAATGGGGGGGAATACATTGGATAAAGATTACTTTAAACGAGCAAGTGACAAAGCTGAAACAACCAAGTATCCAATATATGAGTTTATATTATTAAATATGCTGCAAATGCAGAATATTGCTGCTTTTGGTTTTTTCCATACACCTAGATTGTTCTTTTATTTGTTTCTATAATGTCGTTTTGTGGCAAATCGTTGATTGATCATTGATCCAAATGACTAAACAACATGATAATTTGCACAGTTCTGTCTTGATACTTTTAATATAATGTGAAAATCTCTTCTCATTGCGATTTGATCTTCTTGACATGAGAATACAAAATGTAAATAGGCTAAACCAATTAGACTTGTATTTACCACTAACTGTTTTGATACGTTTCTTTTCTTTGCCACACTTTTAAAAACTGCTGCCTGTCGGTTATGAATCTGAAATCTGCTCAATTTTTGTACGTATTTGTTTTTAATTTTTAAAATGTACGCTCTGGTTTGTGACAGACAGAATGTCGCCCGTGGCTCCGGAGTGATTTGCTGCTTGTTTAGCTTTTTGACACTTTCCAGACACAAGCATTCAGCCATTTCTCAGCAATCGCAGTTTATCATTAAAAAGTCATGCGGGAGAGGCAGGCTGGGTCTTTCGCAGTCAATCACAGAGCTAACACACGGAGACAGATGGCTATTTTCACTCACTCTCTGCAGGTAATTTCAAACCCTGTCCTGACCTGTCTGTCTGTTTGCTCCCGCAGGAGAGCCTGCTGGACGCCGACCACCACGTCGCCGTTGCACTCGGACCAGCGGACCAGGCCGGCTCCGCAGTAAGGAAACGTAGCTTTGGTGACTCGAGTAGCTGCTCTGCTTTTATTTGTGACAAAGACAAAAACAGCATTTCCAACTGAATATACATCTGAGGCCATCTTTGAGAAAATAAAAGAAAAGAAGTGTCAGTGAAAGACAAAGTAACATCTGTGTTGAGGCGAAAATATGCTTCTTGTTCCCCCCACACAAAACGTGGTTAAATACGGTGGTGGCATCAGTGTCTTGTGCAGGGAGGGAGCAGGGAATTTGTTCTTGATGTTTTTCGTTTGGCCAACGAAAACATGGCTTTTGTTGGGGGTGAGATAATGTCATTTTTCCACCTGTTTTTAGAGGGGCCAGTTTTAGGAGACAGAAATATGTGCAAAATCAGATGTGACTCAGTGGTTTGGATAAATAAGAGCCAGCTGGGCCAGACCAGACAGGACGATCTGACGGCTGATGAGCCACCGGCCCGCTGACCTGTTCTTACTCTCTCGTTCCCTCGGCGCATATCGTTCAGAACAGAGTCCAGACAATTTAAATTAATAATGAAGCAAATTATATGCGTCGCATTAGTAATGTGTTTATTCAGGACAAGAACCAACACACCTTTGTAAATCTTGTTGACACGTCATGGTTCTGTATAAAACCAAGTCTGGATTTTTAAACATGTTGTCTTTTCCTGCCTGGGCCTGGACCTCGTTTCTAATGAAGAAGAACCAGCTGAATTTATTTTGAAGGCATTTCTACAGCTACCAATAATTGTGCCACCATTTCTCAACTTATATTTCTCACTTAATGAATGTATTCAAGTAAGTAGGAGCATTTTTCTAAATTTAACAGTTAAGTCTGCTACTGTCTGTGTGTGTGTATATTTCCGGCCTTTTGACACATCTCTACCTGGAGCGCCATCAAATTTGTACACACCTTATTTTGTATTTAAAAATAAAAGAAAGAAAGAAAAGTGAGTCTTGAGGGCCACTGCAATAAGCTGACACACATTTTTTCCCCCACAGCTCTTACATGCTCGCTGCTGATACATTCAGTTGCCGTGGAAACCGTGTCCTGGTGGACCACATGGCTCCCTCTTCACTGTTGGCAGCCACATCTTTACCAGTTTGAAATGATTTATTAAAGAAGAATATCAAATATTTAATTTATATTCAATCCTCCCATGAAATGAGTCATTTGTGGTTTTAAAACTCTTAGTCAGACACTTCCGTCTCAAGGAGCCTGTGTGAGTCCTATTTTTAGACTTCGTACAAATAATAAGTCCTGAACGTAATGAATCATAAGAGTTGGGACTATAAAGGCTAAAAAAAAAATTTAAAAATCCCTTCTTGTCCTTCTCATGTCGTCCTCGCAGCCTCTTCCTCCTCCCGCCGTTTTCACGCTGCTGTCGTTCGGCGAGCTCATCGCCTCGGCCTCGCCGCTGACAGAGGAAGACGCCGCCTACTGGGATAGCTTCAGGATGAAGGCCGAGGCTCCGCAGAGACAGAGGGATACACAGATATCTGGCTGACAACCTGTCTCACGCTGACATTCACCTGCCTAACACACATGTGTGCACGCACACACACGCACACATACACACACGCAAACCTTTCAGAAGTGCCAAAGAGGAAACAGAAGTTCACTGACATTGAAGCTGCTTTCTTATTCCACACAAGTCCAGTCAAGTGCTGTCAAGTTTCTTTGCAGACCTAAAAATCTGAAGTTTGCCTCCAAGGAATCGTCTCCATCTATCTTTGGAACTCTGCCGAACAGGGAGCGTCTTTCAACTCACAGAAGCTGTTCAACTTTTCGTGCTCTTCGGATTTGCGGCGTGTTTTTTTTTTTTTTCCAGTATTTTTTTTTCAGCATGGTGAGGCTCTTTCTAAAAAAGCCTTATTGATACTTGAAAGATAAGTGGAAGATAAATGCATGAACCTCTTCGACCAAGATAAATTATGGTACAGAAGCGTAGATATTTACATTTGTGACATCTGAACTCAGAGATGAAACATACATTTCTACAGGATTTACAGATTTATTTTCCAAAGTAGTCTAAACATTATTTTTTTATTAATCAATTTCTTTCCTATGGCTCACATGGTACAGATGTTGATTTGTCAAAATCGGGCCTATAATGTTGCATTCGATTATAAAATAACAGTGTTAATAACAATAACTGATACATTTCCCTCACTAAAGACTCTGGAAAATATTGATGTAAAATTTCAGTAGAAATACTTCCGCCTTCTTACTTTTGTGCATTTATTTATTACCAAGTCCTGTATTGGCATTCTCTAGGCTTTTTCAGGCTGTTCCTTGTAAAATCTTTACAGGAGTGGATGTGGTGTTCAGGTTTGTTCCAAACTGCAAAGGCGAACATTTACTGCAAACAAAGACATAAACAAGAGCCAAGAGCATCTGGGTTTCACAACTAATGAGAAAAGATGCAAAAGTGCAAACAAGAATTCTCTGTCTTACTGGAGGAATTGCTGCAGCGCCTGATCACGTAATCCTAACGCGAACGTGGCATTCCTTGAAAAAAAAAAAAAAAGTAAACTTTTCCTCAAACCTTCTTGTGTACTAAAGCCTTCTGATTTGGATCACACATTTCAAATCTGTGTTCAGTCCAGTAGCTTCCCTACAAAACTGTCAGACCTTTAGCATGATAGGTGATCAAGATGGGACCAGAACTTAAAAGATGGAAAAACAAAAAAAGTGCTTTCTCTGCAGCTGAGAGGATGAGCAGAAGCAGGAGGGTCAGACAGGAGTCAAAGAGGCTCTTTTTTCTCGTGTCAGATTTAGTGCAATACCACAGAAATAGACTCTTCTTCTTCTCCCCCAGGTGTGGGCCGGAGGCAGGAACTCTCTCAGCATCAGTGTAGCTTGAGGCTCGCTCCGCTGGCGAAGGTGATGTTTTCCTCTAATGGAAGAGTATTTGGTGCCATAAACGCTTAGAAAGATCATATTGTTGAAATGAATTCAAAATTATGTACGCGCAACACGGATCAAAACTGCAGCAAAATGATGTTCGTGATGGAAAGAAATGCTTCCAACAGAGGCGTCTTTTCCCTTTTTGGTCCCACAAGCCACACTTTGTTTAATTTGTTTAATTAGTGAGAACAACACGTTCACACAAATCCACTTTTTCAAGTATGCAATAATATTTGTCTCAACGCACAAGTGTTCTTAAAATAAACCGCAGCCTAATGATGACTGCGATTAGAGCCTTGTTTCTTTATATACAACTAATTTTCCTTTAATTAGTTTTAGTGCAAAGTGTATATATGCAAATGCATTTGTAATTTATTTCACAACCCAAATACTCAAAAGGATCAAACGGTTCTGGAAGAATTTTTGCAGGGACATCACTGACTGAAAGAAGACTGAATTACTTGTGAGAGAAGACGAGCTTTAAACGGCGATCTATTGGTATAAAAACGCCTGCTCCTGTTTCCTCTTTTGCAACAAGATAAGTGATTTATCAGGAAACTTGAATAAAACATTTAGAGAATATTTAAAAAAAATACACGATAGCATTCCATTTTCTCATCTTAATGTCTCAATGGTACATTTGCAAAATTAATTCTCGTCTCATTTCATTCCAATCGCAGAAGTTCAAAAAAGACTGGACTAACAAAAGTTAAGGAAACCAATAAGACTAAAATAAAATGAATGCTAGTTCATCGTCTTCCTTCAGCTGTTCCCAGGCACAGCAGCAATAACTGGTTGATTGGTAGCTGAGCTTTGGAGGGGCTCATCAACACATAACCATGGGACTAGTCAGTGATGCTGATAACGGTCATGAAATAAAATCAATGGAGCCAAACTCAGGACTCGCGTCAGAGCAGCGTCATTGCTGACACAGTCGATCGAAACCTCCTGGTGTTGGTTGGCTGCCCTGCAGGGAACCGCGCTGGCGCATCTGGCTGACCTCCGCGAGTCAACGGGAAAAGAGGTTAGGCGAGCACTTTGATTCAGATATGAAGTCTGGACAAGTGTAATCACTGTAAATGAGCCTGTGTCAGATTTTCTGAAAACAAAGTGCAGGATTCTGCAATTTGTTCGTGGTAGAATTTTAAATGTTGGTTTTGCGAGAAAAAGGTTTGTGTAGGTTGTTAAAAAGGGGGAAGAAAACTCTTCTTACTCCTTTTGAAGAAGCGGCAATTGTGAAATAATAGAGCTGTAACTTAATGAGCTCCAGACGAAAACGATGTGCATTCGTATCTGTAGACTGGACTTTGACTGCAGAGCTACAGAGAAAAAGTTATTTTTTTCAGCACGTCAGGGAGGTTGACATGATTTAACTTTGATTGCAGAAATACCACACAATGTGGGATCATGTTTGGATCTGGCCACATGACCACTACACTTTGATTGCTCCCTTGTTGGTTCATTGATTTGTCTTTGTGTTTTGTTTAGTTGTTTTTTTTTCATGAGGGGTGTTGGGGGGAGAAACCTGATCACACTCTATGCCTTCTCATATGCTGCATGCATTCACATTGTAAATATGCCGATTTTCTGCAGTTGCTGCTCCTGATTTTGATGGAAATACATTTCCACCTGGAAACGTTGCATGATTTTATTTTTTTATTTTATTTTTTTCCCCCATTTCCCAGTTCCAGACTTAACGAGCAACATGTTGAACATCTTTGCTCCACCATAACGTCTGCACACACACACACACACACACACACACACACACACACACACACACACACACACACACACACACACACACACACACACATAAACATCAATCATTTATTGTATCCATGCATTGTAAGCATTGATACTCATAGTTGCGTAAAAATACAAATACTTCAGCCACACACACTCCTGGATATTCGTAATAAAAAAAAAAAGAAAAACACATGTAGAGCGATTTGTTTTGACAGAGTGAGTGCGCTGTGGGAGTAAACCATCATGCTTAGCCCCAAAAATAAACCTCACTCCAGGGTAGGAGACAAAGGGCACAGCGTCTCACTCTGGGGCAGACTGACCAACACGCTAAAAAGGCCAGAGAATATAAAACACATCCATGTGTAAATGTAAACTTACATACTTTTAGCATTTGACCAGAAAACTGGTTCAAATACAACAAATGATGTAATAAAAAGCACACTCTAAAACATTATTCTTTAATTCACTTTTAAAAACTCAGGATCAGACAATATCACCATGGTGATGCAGTAAATAATTCATAACCGGTTTAGGAAACCCCTTCCCCTGGATGCAACCATCTAGTCCTGTGGCACAAATCAGGTGATAATAAACATATCTGTATAATAATTTGATGCACTGGTTTGAATTTGTTTTGGAGTTTTCTATTATCCACACCAAGATGAAATTGTTCTACAAACATTCAATGGAATAAAGCAAATTACATGAAAAACCATTTGTAGCCTTTGCCAAGAGCAAAGGGAGTTAATCTACTGTGAAGACCGTTGTCTGAAGAAGTTAAACCTGACAAATAATCCTAAAGACGACGGCTGGTAATTTCAGATAATAGTTAAGTTACTTATACAGTGACTCATTGAAGTGATTGAAGTTGCTTAATGTGTCTCTCTACTAATGTGTATAATGACTGTAAGGTACATTTCAGATATTGTGTTTGCATTTCTCAGCAAGCCAGACAAAGCTGCAACTAATATTAATATTTTTAACATACTGCTAAGAATGAATGAATGTGTTTTATATTTTGTGCAGGCTGTGTTCATTGCTTTCCTCCTGCATTGTGTTTGGGATCAAGTTGTTTAAAAGGCGGTAAAAGAAAACGAGAGCTGCGTGTTGAACCAGGAGCTGCACAGTGGAGCAGTAAGCCGAGTTTCCCACAATAACCCCCAAAAATGCATGGTTATTATTCATCTTGTGTTTGTTGGCACGGTGATGGACAGGGAACCTTTCCACAGTGTAACTCCTTTCTCCTGTTGGGTTTGGGTCCAGTGACCCTGAGCAGGATTAAGCAACCACTAAAAGTGGATGATTGGATGCTTTCATAAGATTTGAGTTATAGAAACCACGCTTATTAATCACATCTCTGTAAAAATCGAGCCTGGAGTCAGCAATTTAATAATCATCCGTTTAAATGTTTCCAATATGAGGTACCATAAAAGGCCCGGGTCTTTGGGAAGCGAGTGTTCAGAAAGGTGCTTATTACTGTTAATAGTAATGATGATGGCAATTTGCCACTGGGGGATTGCTGCTTGCTGCTCTTCAATTTTGGGAGGCAGATGGCCTTGAGAACATAACATGCACGACCGACTTTATTTAGCTGTTATTTAAAGCCGACCATTTCTCAACAAACATATCTCGTTCCTTCACGTTCTGACCGCCAAGGGTTACAAAAATGACCAAAACATAAATCAGTTCCCATCCCTTTCTTTGACAGCATGTGGATAAATGCACGTACGCTCGCTCTCACACCCAGACGCTGTGAGTTGTTGATTCAGCTGAGGATGAGAGGATGAATAAGACAAGTTCACAGAGGTTCAGATGTCAATCAAGCAGGGGGAATGTTTTCTGTTTGACTGTATTTGAACGCTACACATGTTTGGAGGTCACACATCCAGTTATTATTGGAAAACGTGTGGATTAGTTTGAGGGGTTTACAGCGTATACCTTCTGATTTTTGGAAAGACGGAGCTAAAGAATGAAATCGTTCCTGTATGACACTTTCTCTTTGCTTCCTTAGTATTTACACTTATTTTATACCATACTGTGGCATCAATACATTTCATAAGTATTAGGCTAATGTTTATGTCCACTTTGAAATGTTTGAGCTCATCAAAAAAGGGAGCCTGAGTAAAAGCAGTTATAAAATGATGATTTAATTTATTAAGTGAAGACTCTATCCAACACAATCTTGTTTGCTCCACTTTTTCACAGGTCGGATTCAAACTACGTTTTTAAAAAGCCGAGTTCACTTTCAGTTGCAAAGCCCAGTTTCTAATTTCTGCCAGATCTGCAGATACATGAAATTACATAAATGCAATCAGTGTGGAAACGTGAGGTAGGATTAAAGATTTTTAAAAAGCGACACACCAAACCCTCGGCTAAAATTCATAAGCGTCAATTAGTTTGAAGGAGTTTACAAAGCCATTTCTAAGACTCTTGGACTTCAGAGGACTAAGGAGAGAGTCGTTGTCCACAAATGGAGAAAGAGAGTGTCATGGTGATCTTGTCCAGGACTGGCTGGCAAACCAAAATTAAATGACTCTGCACAGTTTACCAAATACACTTTTGAAGTCAGGTCTTTGGAAACAGTAAGTTGTATACCCTAGTTGTAATTAACCAGCTGGTGGCTGTAATAATGGACTTCTTTCATAATCCATGTGAAATAATTAGATTAGATAAATCAGACTGGTCTAAATGAGAACCTAATGATGTCATGGTAATGAGGTTACAAGATGTTCCAGGAAGTAGTGCAGAGAGCATGTCCTTAAATCATCAGCAGAGGACACACACACACACACACACACACACACACACACACACACACACACACACACACACACACACACACACACACACA
>CAEGAF010024967.1:0-70425 GCA_903067075.1 Micropoecilia bifurca
TAGTCATAGTTCTGTACTATCAAATAAAGAGTTTCTATTCTGTTTTGTAGGAATGGGAGGAGCGCCTGCTTAACATTCAGACAATCATAGATGAGTGGCTGAAGGTGCAGGCTCAGTGGCTTTACCTGGAGCCCATCTTTTCATCTCAGGACATCATGCAGCAGATACCAGAAGAAGGAAGGCTTTTTCAGGCTGTAGACAGAAACTGGAAAGAGGTCATGAGACATTGTGTCAAAGACTCCAAGGTAAAAAATAAAATAAAGCAAAACAAAACTGTTTTAATTTTTGAGAACAGATCTTTTAGCTGCACTGCATTACTTCATCTTAGATTCTGCCAGCAACCGCACTTCCAGGTTTGTTAGAGAAGCTGCTAAATTCTAACGAACTCCTTGATAACATCATGAGAGGCTTGAATGCGTATTTGGAGAAGAAACGGCTCTTTTTTCCACGGTAAACAAACAAAAACCTTTCCGCAATTTTTGATCAATTGGTTTTATTATATGTGGCAATATTCTAATTTTTTTCTGGTGATCTATTTTACAGGTTCTTCTTTCTGTCAAATGATGAAATGCTTGAGATTCTCTCTGAAACCAAAGATCCTCTCCTAGTTCAACCTCATCTGAAAAAGTGTTTTGAGGGTATTTCCAAACTGGACTTCTTACCCAATCTGGATATTCAGGCAAGACACTCACGTATTTCAAAACGCGCAATGTATACATTGTGCACGATTAGGTTTTAATCGGCTGTGTACCGTCTTTGCCCAGGCCATGTACAGCAGCGAGGGCGAACGTGTTGACCTAATCCAGTGTATCTCTACAACTGAAGCCAAAGGAGCTGTAGAGAAGTGGCTGATTCAGGTGGAAGATGTGATGCTTCGCAGTGTGAGAGACGTGATAGCCCGCTCAAGATTGGTAAGGTCACTCTTACACATAATGTTTGTGTCAGAAGTTTACCTACACTCATAATTACCATGAGTGTTTTACATTAATCCATGAATTTTGGAATTTTGCATTTGAAGAGTTTGGTAACTACTATAACCCAGGTTTAATATTATAGAAGAGGAACACTGAATGCAAAACTATACTTGGTCAAATATATATGCCGTCACTGACTTTTAAAGAAACATCCCTTAGATGTAGATAATTTTATCTAATGCACCGATAAATACCCTAAAATGTAAATGACATTAGTGTTGATGATGAGTGTGGGTAAACCTCTGTTTACATATTATGAATTTTCTCCATAACATGTTTTTTTCTGTTTTTAAATGGGCAGGCCTACCCTGAGACTCCACGGGACCAGTGGGTCACAGACTGGCCTGGACAGGTAGTCATTTGCACCTCTCAGATTTTTTGGACTTTGGAGGTTCATGAGGCCATCAGAAAAGGGGAAAAAGTGAGTCTTTTTGTGTTTTATTCTGCTTTATTTGAGACCTTTTCATACTTTTTTGGAGATTTTCTAAATTGGACTCAGAAGATTAATTATGTGGCTGTGTAAACAGTAATGTTATTAACCCTATAGTGAACACATTATTTCTTCAAATAAACATAACAGTATGTTGTTCTCTCTGTAGGGTATAAAAGCCTATTATGAAAAACTGAAGGATCAGCTGAAGGACATCATAAAGCTGGTGAGAGGAAAACTTTCCAAGCAAACCCGGATTACATTGGGAGCGCTCGTCACAATTGACGTCCATGCCCGGGACGTTGTCATGGACCTTATAGAGAAAGGTAACACCATCCCTAAAATTGTTTAAATATTTAAACTCTTGTTCAGATCCAAGATATTTAGTGTTGTTGTTTTTAGGCGTGTCACACGAAACTGACTTTCAGTGGCTAGCTCAGCTTCGTTACTACTGGACCAATGAAAACGTTCGCGTTCACATTATCAACTGTGATGTTTGCTATGCCTATGAGTACCTGGGGAATTCACCACGTCTGGTCATCACTCCTCTGACTGACAGATGCTACAGAACTCTGGTAGTTAAAAAAACATTTGTTTAAGTTATCTTAAATATGAATAATGCATCCTGTGTTGCTGATAAGTGCTGAAATCGGATTCTATCCCATTCTGTTATAGATTGGAGCTTTCTATCTTAATTTGGGTGGGGCACCTGAGGGTCCAGCCGGGACAGGAAAGACTGAAACCACCAAGGATTTAGCCAAAGCCCTTGCTGTGCAGTGTGTGGTCTTTAACTGTTCAGATGGACTGGATTATATCGCAATGGGAAAAGTACTATTCTCTTGAAATTCAATGTGAATTATTGTGCGTGCTAACAATCTTATTTTAATATAGGTTTTAATCCATTGCCTAGTTTTTTAAAGGTCTAGCCTCGTCTGGAGCTTGGGCGTGCTTTGATGAATTCAACCGTATTGAGCTGGAGGTGCTGTCTGTAGTGGCTCAGCAGGTTCTGTGCATCCAGAGGGCCATAGAACTGAAGCTGGAGTACTTTGATTTTGAAGGAACCACGCTCAAGCTCAATCCCAACTGCTTTGTTTCCATAACAATGAACCCTGGTTACGCGGGACGCTCAGAGCTTCCGGACAACCTCAAGGTGTTTTGACAGAAATAATGCGCGATATGTTTTATTTTTATTATTTAACGTATCCAATTAATGTAATGACACATAAGAATGTTTCAGTGTGTCTGTACATTTTGCTTTTCTGTAGGTGTTGTTTCGAACTGTGGCCATGATGGTCCCAAACTACGCTCTGATCGCAGAGATCTCTCTGTATTCATACGGCTTCCTCAATGCCAAACCACTGTCAGTAAAGATTGTGATGACCTACAGGCTTTGTTCAGAGCAGCTCTCCTCCCAGTTTCACTATGATTATGGTATGAGGGCCGTCAAAGCAGTGCTAGTGGCTGCAGGAAACCTCAAGCTTAAGTATCCCAATGAGAACGAAGACATTCTGGTAATTGTGCAGAAGTTACGTAATTTGTTTGATAGGCTTCAGTTTATGTCTTTAATTGCAGCTTCAGTCATCAGAATATCTTATGTTATTCATGAATTTCTTATGTTGTAACATTCAGCTCCTGAGGTCCATAAAGGATGTTAATGAGCCCAAGTTTCTGTCCCATGATATTCCTTTGTTCAACGGGATCACCAGCGATCTTTTCCCAGGCATCTCTCTTCCTGAGGCCGACTATAAGGTCTGATGTGTTAACACTATTACCCAAACTACTGTCTTGCAATTCTAAATGGATCTTTGTTTTTATCTGTTTTCCTTTATTTTTGCCAGCTGTTCTTAGAGTCTGCTACAGAGTGCTGTGAAAATCATAATGTGCAGCCAACTGACGTCTTCTTGCAAAAGATGATACAGACATATGAGATGATGATAGTTAGACATGGGTAGGTCTCTCTTAGGTTTTCATATGGCTGTATTTACCATAAAAGACAATTATACACAAAAAAGTTGTTTTACAGGTTTATGCTGGTGGGAGAGCCCTTTGCTGGGAAAACAAAGGTGTTGCATGTTTTAGCTGACACTCTGACTATGATGAATGAGAAAGGACATGAAGGAGAAGAGAAGGTCATCTTCAGGACATTAAATCCAAAGTCCATTACTATGGGACAGCTCTTTGGACAGTTTGACCTGGTTTCCCATGAGGTAAATATGTTCCTTTTTTAATCTGCAAGACATCATGACAGCATTATGTGTTCATTTATATACAATGCTTTGCAAATGCAATCATACAGCTAGATATTTTTCACATTTTGTCACATTATAACCACAAAGGAAGGAGGTGCACTAGTCAGATAAGACCAGGGTATAAACATTTCAACCTATATTAAAGACTATATATGTGAAGGAACATACCATCCTAATGGTGGTGGCAGCATCAAGCTGTGGGGTTGCTGTTCCTCAGCATGGACAGGGATACAGATTAATGACCCCACATTCGGGGTCAACATGGAAATAATAAACTGTTTGCACAGTAATAAAAAGACTTCAGCCACAGGCGCACAGGTTCTCAATAAAGCTGGGAAGACATAACACACACACACACACACACACACACACACACACACACACACACACACACACACACACACACACACACACACACGCACACACACTTTAATTAGTCACTACACCTAGAATAATGTGTTGGCCATTCTTCAATGTTTCTTTTCACTTACTGGGTTTCTCATTCTATCAGTGGACAGACGGTATTGTGGCCAACACTTTTCGTGACTTTGCCTTGGGAGACACACCAGAGCGCAAGTGGGTGGTGTTTGACGGTCCCATAGATACACTGTGGATTGAAAGTATGAACACTGTGCTGGATGACAACAAAAAGGTGCATAGTTAAAGTAA
This sequence comes from Micropoecilia bifurca, assembly GCA_903067075.1. Lineage (NCBI taxonomy): Eukaryota > Metazoa > Chordata > Actinopteri > Cyprinodontiformes > Poeciliidae > Micropoecilia > Micropoecilia bifurca. The sequence goes on from CAEGAF010024967.1 coordinate 4,323, forward strand.
AACTGATATGCATGCTTATGTTTTCAATATGTTAACATGATTTTTTTCTATAATTCTCATCTGCAGTTGTGCTTGATGAGTGGTGAAATAATTCAGATGTCCAATCAGATGAGTCTTATTTTTGAAGCGATGGATCTGTCACAAGCTTCAGTAAGTTAAAAGCGTGCAGTTTATATAGTGGCATGGAGCTTCTGGTGCAGCCGACATGCATTTTCACACACTAAAGTTGTCTAATCAAGTATTTTTTGGTATCTTTTTAAATAAATTATTTTGTAACTGCAGCCTGCCACAGTCAGCCGATGTGGTATGGTCTACATGGAACCCTCTCAGCTAGGCTGGAAGCCTTTGGTGATCTCCTGGATGAACACTCTTCCTGATCCTCTGAAGTCTAAGGACAATCATGCACTGCTGATGGATCTCTTCCTCTGGCTCTTTCCACCTTCCATCATTAAGTTACGCAAGCAGTGCAGGGTAAACTGGGCCCTGTGCCACAAATTAATAGATGCAAAAGCTTCTCTTACAGCAAAATGTTTATCTGGGTCGTAAAAAAATGCCACATGGATTTGCTCGCAGGAGGTTGTTTCCACTAGCAACAGTAACACTGCGGTGGCCCTGTGTCGGCTGTTTGAGATGTTGCTTATTGAACCAGTGACGGCACATCCAGAGGACAAGAGCATTCGCGTCTGGATCATGGTACTATCACTAGATTATTTTTTTTTTCAACTTACAACTTTACGAAAACAAGGCACCTCCTTTTTAGTTTTAATCAATTAAGTGAAAGTTTTGCTGTTCTCTTCCTTTGTTTCTTTTCTTTTTTGCTTTCAGGCAGCTTTTGCATTCGCTCTGGTGTGGTCTGTGGGGGGTGCTTGTGATGCAGACAGCAGAGAGAAGTTCAGTCATTTCTTAAGGGCCGCACTTTCTGGAGAAAGACAGGAATGTCCAATACCTGAAACAGTCGGGAAATGGGAGTGTCACATGGAGGAAAAAGGCCTGGTGTATGACTACTTTTACGAGGTAATCTACTCTTGTAATCTGAAGGTTTTTTATTACTGTTGAATTAATTAATAGTATTGTAAACTTCTTCTCAGTTTAAAGGAAGAGGAAAATGGTTTCACTGGAACGAAACAATCAAGAGCATCCAATTGGGAGATAAAAATACAAAGGTGCAGGACATCATTGTTCCTACCATAGACACCATTCGCTACACTTATCTAATGGACCTCTGCATCAACCATGGAGTGTCAGTATTCTTAGATATTACAGTCAACCCAGATTTCAAAACTGCATGTATGCCACAGATATGATAAGTTTGCGTAAACCTGTCATGGCCACGGATGTCTAATGATGATTAAATTAACACCTTTAACGATGCTTAAAAACAAGAATTAGGTGGACTAATTTGAATTTACTATTAATTTCTGTAATCCATACAATGTCTTAATGTTACTTATAACTTCACTAATGTTACTTATAACTTCACTAATATTGTACAATGTCAGACCATGGTTTAATTAGAGACTGATTAAATTCTATTTTTACTTTTGCGCCCAATTCTTGTCTTACTCAATGCAGTTGTATTTCTTAAAGCTGATATGGGTCAAATGCATCGTTAATGTTGAAAATGTATATGCATTTCTTGTGAATGATGAGTTTAGATAAACTGTTGACTGGCACTGTGTGTTGTTTTAAGTTGCGGTATTTAACATTCTTTTATCATTTAACAAATAATCTCACCAGTCCTCCCCTGTTTGTTGGCCCTACTGGCACTGGGAAGTCTGTTTATGTGAAGGAGAAACTGATGAACAATCTGGACAAAGACAGTTTTCTGCCCTTTTTCATAAACTTTTCAGCCCGGACAAGTGCCAATCAAACCCAGGTTAGTTCTGGTAATGTGAGAGTTGTTGATATACATTGTTTAATTAGTTGTTAAAATAGTTGATTGATTAATTGAATACAGTGGCTTTCTTACATTAACATCTAGCTGTTTTGAGCATTCTAAATTTTATTGTGTATTTGTTGTATCTCTTAGAATATAATCATGTCCAGGTTGGATAAGAGAAGGAAAGGAGTGTTTGGCCCTCCACTGGGAAAAAAGTGTGTCATCTTTGTAGATGACATGAACATGCCTGCCCTGGAGCAGTTTGGTGCTCAACCTCCTGTGGAGCTTCTACGACAGTACATGGACCATAGAAACTGGTATCGACCTACCCTTAGAAGCCACTGTAAACAGTCAACAAACAAAAATGCTCTAAATAATTTTTTTTTCAAAACTTTAGATGTCACTTTTATGCTCTGGCAGGTACGACTTAAAGGATACAACAAAGATCACCTTAATTGACATCCAGTTCCTGTGTGCAATGGGTCCCCCTGGTGGTGGAAGAAATGCAGTAACGCCTCGTTTTCTTCGGCATTTCAACATTGTTAGCATAAATCCCTTCAGTGACGACACCATGATTCGCATTTTCTCCAGCATTGTGGCTTTCTACCTCAAAAACAATGCATTCGCCCCTGAATATTTTACCATTGGCAACCAAATAGTGGCAGCTACAGTGGAAGTGAGTTACCTTTAAGACATATTATAGCTTTCACCATTCACTTAAGAGTAGAGCCTTGTAAAAACACTCTTAAACCTTTTTTAGGTTTGGTCTCATTACAACACTAACTTCAGTGTATTTGTTGAGGTTTTATATGACAGACTAACACAAAGTAGCAAATGAATGTAAGGCAAAAAGATAATGATGAATACACTTTTTCAATTTACCCCACAAATTTTCAACATTGAGAAAAAGAGGCAATACAAAAGATGAACTCTTTTGGGCTGAAAACAAATGCTGTTGCACTATTATGTACTACGTTCTTTTGATCTATCACAGCTCAATGAAATAAACCAAAGTTTGTAATTGTTACTTTACAAATGGTGGAAAGGTTTAAGGGGATTCAAATTTATGTTTATGTTTTCCTCCGATTGTTTCTTGGTCTTTTTTATGTTTTTCTCTTTTACATTTTAAAGGTGTATAAACAAGCCATGGAAAACCTTCTTCCAACACCAGCCAAGTCTCACTACACTTTCAACCTACGAGATTTCTCCCGTGTCATACAAGGCTGCCTGTTGCTGAAGAAGGAGTCTCTGGAAGGCAGACATACTATGACACGTCTGTTCGTCCATGAAGTCTTGCGTGTCTACTACGATCGTCTAGTGGACGACAAAGACAGAGCATGGCTTTACAAACTGATGAACAGAATTGTCAAAGATCACTTCAAAGATTCCTTTGAACAGGTCTTTGATCACCTGAAACAAGGCAGCATAGTAAGCCAAACTTCAGTTTTATTTTGTCTATTTTATAGATTTCAGTTTGTTAGACATTCAATGTATGAAACATAAGAGGTGTTCTGGGTTTTTTCTTACAATTTAAAATGTAAAAGCATAGTAATCAGTGACAGATTACGCTGTATTTAGAAAGCTCTAAATTTGTGTTGTTTGTCTTTGCAGCTGGTAGAGGAAGACATGAGGAATCTTCTTTTTGGTGATTACATGCAGCCTGAGCTGGAGGATGACGAGCGCTTATATGCTGAGGTGCCCTCAACAGAAGAGTTTGCTGTGGTGACGGAAGCGTGTCTCGACGAATACAACCAGATGCACAAGAATCGGATGAACCTCGTCATCTTCCGGTACATCGCTTTTTTCCTCCCATTGTTTAAAATATGAAGTAGTTTTATATGAATAGTTCTTTTTGGATAGGAATACGTTTATGTTAGTAAAGTAAAATGACTGATTACCTGGTAAAAGACTTTACCTTATGTAGCTATGTACTGGAGCACTTGTCCCGCGTAAGCCGCGTGCTAAAGCAACCTGGAGGCAATGCTCTGCTTGCTGGAGTCGGAGGCAGCGGCCGCCAGTCTATTACCCGCCTGGCCACATCAATGGCACACATGACCTTGTTCCAGCCTGAGATCTCTAAGAGTTACGGCATGACAGAGTGGAGAGACGACCTCAAGGTTTGACTATTAGATTTGAAGACACTTCCACCTCACTCTATCGTATTCTGTGCCTTGTTAAACCATATATTGTACTTGGATACCTTTTTCATTTTGACATTGTACAGCTACAAGTTTCAGTGTACCAGGATCTTATGTGACAAGCAACTAAAATATGAATAATCCAAAAGATAAATACAGGGCCTCACTTAGACGGTTGTTTTAACATTTGCTTTTGTATGACATATTTAAACATAATATGCTGAAAATTGTAGATGCTGCTAAAAAATGCTGGGGTTAAAGGACAGAAGACAGTGTTCTTGTTAACTGATGCCCAGATCAAGGATGAGGGTTTTCTGGAAGATGTGGACAGTGTCCTGAACACAGGAGAAGTGCCCAATCTGTTTGCTGTAGATGAGAAACAAGAAATCATGGAGGTAAATAAAGGTATTGATGCTAAAATAATGGAGTTTTTTTTAGGGTATGTTTAAAACGCTTTACTCCTGATCTTGCAGGCGATACGTCCGGTTGCCCAGGCTGGCAACAAAAATCTGGAGCTGAGCCCCTTGACTCTATTTGCCTTTTTCATTTCGTGCTGCAGAGAGAACCTGCATGTGGTTGTTGCCTTTAGTCCTATTGGAGTCGCCTTTCGAAATCGTCTGCGGCAATTTCCATCTCTAATAAACTGCTGCACCATTGACTGGTATCAGGTACTGTGGAATTATAATGAGGCAGTTTTTCATTTTATACATACAATACCTCACTTTGCTGTAAAAAATAAATATGTGTATGGCATGTATGAAAATTGGATAAGAGGTTAACAAAAAGGGACAGAAGAACTTTATCTTTACAATTTGTTAATGTCTGTTCATGTCTGGGATCTTGTATGTCATATAAGAACCTGGTACATGTCTCATGTTCTGTGTTGCACCCTTACAGCCATGGCCAGAAGAAGCTCTTGAGCGAGTAGCCAATTGCTTCCTGGGTTCTCTGGAGATGACGGACAATGAGAGGATCGAGGTCGTCCCCATCTGCAAAACATTTCACACCACTGCCAAAAAGCTCTCACAGCAGTAATGCGCAGTTAAATGAAACATAGTGTTTTTCGGCGAACTCAATTAAGCTGTAAAATGTAGTCACGCAATCTTTTTTTTTTCATTTTAGATTTCTAAATGAACTAGGGCGCACTAATTATGTGACTCCCACGTCCTACCTGGAGCTGATCGCAACTTTCTATCAACTCCTGACTCAGAGGAAAGACACTGTCATGAAGGCAAAACAGAGGTATACAAATGGCCTGGATAAACTGGCCTTTGCTGAATCTCAGGTATGTGCAGAAATACCTTTTACGAGGTTTGCTTTGCTTTTTCATTTCTGACATTTTTTGAAATGTCTATAATATCTGAAGGAGACAAGTTAGCTTTCTTTGTGCAGGTTGCTGAAATGAAAAAGGAGTTAGTAGAGCTACAACCCAAGCTTGAAGTTGCAAAGATAGAGAACAACAAAATGATGAAGGTAACCACCAGCCATACCTTTATTACATCTGAGCATCAACGTTACAATTTAGAGTATTATACATTCATGAGAAAAATAATGAAAACCTATTAAATATTCAGGTCTTTGAAGAAGAATTTGCTGTTGTCCATTTTTAAGTGATTTAATTACAGATAAACACCAAAGAATTAACCTTGTTTTACTAATGAAAGTGTGGGAGAGAGAAGGAGGCACACAAGGGAGCAGAAAATAAACCTAACACTAAAGAATAACTTAGACCGAAGAAATACAATTAAAATAAAGTGACAAGAACAAGTAGAAACAAGAAAACTAAAGGAAAACAGGAGCAAGACAGATCCAACCAAAATAAGAACCCAAAATAATTAAACTAGAATCAAACTACAAAACAACCTAACAATGCAAGATCCTGACACTTGCCTTGAAATGTGGCTTGACAACTTTGAAAGGTTCTGTGTGTGAATGTAAATATGAATCTAACGTGGGATTTAACAGGTGATAGAAGAAGAATCGGTTGAAGTAGAAGCCATAAGTAAAGTTGTGCGAGTTGACGAAGAGGCAGCAACTATAAAAGCGAGCGAGGCTCAGGCTCTGAAAAATGAGTGCGAAAGTCAACTGGCTGAAGCCGTCCCTGCTCTGGAAGCTGCTGTCGCTGCCCTGGACACATTAAAGGTCGGTGCTCTTCACTTGCATTTATTTTTAGAACTAAGTTTCACATTTAAATCTTTGCGATTCAGAGAGCAGAATACTTGAAGCTGTCTGTCTTACTCCAGCCCGCTGATGTCACTATTGTGAAGTCAATGAAAAATCCCCCATCGGGAGTGAAACTGGTGATGTCAGCTGTATGCGTGATGAAGGACATAAAACCAGATAAGATAGCTGATCCAGCTGGGACTGGAAAAAAGGTGACACAAATTATTAAGAAGAACTTTCAAAATGTCCTGATTATCAATTACGTACTGTACAATCTTGTGGTTTTTATGGCCTAGGTTCTTGATTTCTGGGGTCCAAGCAAGAAACTACTTGGTGACATGAACTTTTTACGAGATCTCAAAGAGTATGATAAGGATAACATTCCAGTAAGTGTCATAAAATTACAGCAATTATATATTTTCAAAAATAATGTCTCAAAATAAATGTTTTTTTTAACTAACCTACTGACTGCTGGATTACAGGTTGCTGTGATGCAAAAAATTCGAAGCGATTATATGACGAATCCCGACTTTGATCCCAGCAAAGTGGCTAAAGCCTCGTCTGCTGCAGAAGGCCTCTGCAAGTGGATCAAAGCAATAGAGGTTTATGACAGAGTGGCAAAGGTGCAGAGATTTTGGTCCTTCATTACTTTTTCTAAATGCTTGCATGCGAGTTTCTGTCTTTTATATAAATCTTAACAATTCTTTCTTTGATTTTAGGTTGTTGCTCCAAAGAAGCAGAGTCTTGCAGAGGCTCAGGAGTCCCTGGCTGTCACCGTCGCTCTTCTAGACCAGAAGAGATCTGAGTTGAAGGAGGTTGAGGACCGCCTAGCATCACTTCAAAAGATCTTCGAAGAAAAAACACAGGAGAAAGCTCAGCTCGAATACCAAGTGGATTTGTGTGCCAAGAAGCTAGAACGGGCTGAAAAACTCATTGGCGGTCTTGGTGGAGAGAAGACCAGGTCACTGTGATGTTGCACGTTTGCTCCAGTTGTCATGAATGCACGCAGTTGATTTATTTTGTGATGTGTTGATCCCTTAGATGGTCAAAAGCTGCAGATGACTTGCAGAACACGTATGACAACCTCACTGGAGATGTTCTTATTTCTGCTGGTGTCATTGCCTACCTGGGGGCTTTTACTTCTGGATTTAGATATAACTGCACCAAGACATGGACCTCTCTTTGTCAAGTAATTGCCCTTTGTTCCTTTATTATTGTACTTTCATAACTCATATATTTTAGCTGCTTATTATTTATTCATTTTTTTTTTCTGATTACATGTGTCCAGTCTAAGAATATTCCATCATCAGATGACTTTTCTCTCAGTAAAACTCTTGGAGATCCCATAAAAATCAGAGCTTGGAACATTGCAGGCCTTCCCAGTGACTCTTTCTCTATCGATAATGGTGTCATTGTCAGCAATTCACGCAGATGGTATGTCATTGTTTCTCCGATCTACTGCTGAAAGATTTTTTTAATTTTTACTTAAAAGTAGATTGAAGAGAAATATTGCTTCTGATTAAATGTAAACATAGTGTTCATCTGGTTTTCTTGTAGGCCTTTAATGATTGACCCACAGGGTCAAGCCAACAGGTGGGTGAAGAATTCAGAGAAGGAAAATAACTTGAGTGTAATCAAGTTAACAGATGGGGACTACATACGAACCTTAGAAAACTGCATCCAGTTTGGGACACCCTTACTACTGGAAAATGTAGGAGAAGAGCTAGACCCTTCTCTGGAACCACTGCTGCTTAAACAAATCTTCAAACAAGGTGGCGCGAGTCTTTTAATGACAACCATCTGTGATTTAAAATTACAAAATACATTTCTCAGTTTACAAACATCTTGATTTTACATAGGTGGCGTAAATTGCATCAGGCTTGGTGAGGCCGTGATCGAGTATTCAGCGGATTTCCGTTTATACATCACCACAAAGCTGAGGAACCCACACTACCTGCCAGAACTGTCTACCAAAGTGTCTCTACTCAACTTCATGATCACACCAGAGGGATTGGAGGACCAGTTGCTGGGGATTGTAGTTGCTAAGGAGAGGTAGCATTAAATGCTTACTATTTTCACACTACTGGACTGTCAAAAGGAAAATACAGGATTTTTGAGGTTTTCTTAAATCGCAGTCTAAATCCAGATAAGTTGGTACCAGAAGCTGGAGTTAACAGCTAATCCAAGAGAACCAGAGACCAAAACAGACTTTTATCATCTTAAAACTGTGTTATTGGTTTATGAAAATTCCCTTTTATGACTCTTTAACCCATCACTATGTTTACATTGTGTGATTCTTCACACAGAAGGTGATTCTTATTATTTTCTCGAGAAATTGGGGAAGGAGTCTGGTTGCCACCAGTGATATTCTGTGTGAAACACATAACGAGAACAAAACAATGTGATGTATTTGTTTTTAGTCAAAGTAACTACCTAATAAAAACTATCTGCCTTTCTCTTTTTCTCTAATAAAAAGAGAAAGGCAGTAAAAATATCAGTAAAATATCCTCGTCTTAAACTGCTAGTATAGTTTGGATCTTTACTTCGCTTTGCTTCTATTAATAGTCATTATCTCACCAGAATTATTTTTTATGTTTTGTGTTAGGTATGTATTTCACAAAGGAAGATCATTTGTGGAGTACCGCCTCCAACCTAAATAACAATTGGCTTCTGTGTAAAAGTTACAACAATGATTTAAAGAGTTACAAAATATTGTTTGTTGATTTGATCATGCTTTTGGAGCTGCAGTCATTTAAGATGTTGAAAGTCGGGTCTTGGTCCACCTTCCTAATTATGATGTTAAGTGAAGTCTCAATTAGAGCTACATGGTTTAGGTAAGATATTACTTGCGTACTCCTTATTAAGAAAACCTTATTTGAAAAATCTTGAGCTATGTCTGTGCAAACAGCCGTTTAGCTTGTAGCAACACAAATTTTTCTTGTGTGCTACAGGCCAGAGCTGGAAGAGGAGAGAAATGCACTGATTCTGCAGTCAGCTGACAATAAGAGACACTTAAAGGAAATTGAAGACAAAATCCTGGAGACGCTACAGTCTTCAGAGGGGAATATCCTAGAGGATGAGAGTGCTATTCAGATTCTCGACTCTGCAAAGATCATGTCCAATGAGATTACAAAAAAACAACGGGTATAAATTCTACAAAACAAGTCAAATTAGGAAGGATGATTTAATGAGTCTATAAAGTCCCTAATGTCCCCTTCGTTGTATTCATTTCCAAGATTGCAGAGAGAACTGAAATCAAGATCGCAGAGTCTAGAGAAGGTTACAGACCTATTGCCAAGCACTCATCTATCCTGTTCTTCAGTATCGCTGATTTGACCAACATAGACCCTATGTATCAATATTCTCTAAACTGGTTTGTGAATCTCTACATCAACTCCATACAAGACAGGTGAGTTATATACGTTACATATTAACTGTTGCTCATTGCACATGATACAATCTGAGAATACTCATTTGACGAAGAAAATAAATACACAAGCTTGCTTAACTAGAATAAGATTGTGAACTGATTTTGTTCTTCATCCAGAGTGCTTTTATTTTGTCATTATTATGAATATTTTTAACAGTTTAACTGAAATGCCATACACATTGTGCCTAATCAGTTAACCACACATAAATAACATATATAAATAATCGATTTTGTACCATTTTAACACCTTCATAAAAAATAAATGTCTTTCATTAAAACTAAAGTTAATTACTGAAATTTTAAACTGTTGGTTTCTACATTTAGGAAAAAAATGCTGTGTTTTAATATTCTTAGAGTGAGACGAGGACCGTTCTCCAGCTGAACTTAGCTATATTTTGTTTTTACTGATTAGTAACAAGTCCAAGATTCTGGAGAGAAGACTTCAGTATTTAATGGATCACTTCACCTTCAACCTGTACTGCAACATCTGCCGATCTCTCTTTGAGAAGGACAAACTCCTCTTCTCCTTTCTCCTCTGCTGCAATTTGCTCCTGTAAGTAAAAACAACAATGTTTTATTCACTTTTTATAAGAGACGATGAAGAAAGATCAAAATGATGTATTGTATATTTGTGTCTCTTTACTCCTATTATAAATACTTTCTCAGAGCAAAGGGGGAACTTGAACATTCACAATTCATGTTCTTGTTGACTGGAGGAGTAGGTCTGCAGAACACTGTTCCTAACCCAGATTCCAGCTGGCTACAGGATAAAAACTGGGATGAAATTTGCAGAGCTAACGAACTGCATGGGTTACAAGGCATAAAGTAAAAAGTAGTAATTATTCAACCAAATACATTGGTGATTGTTTCTATAGTTTTATGGTCTTTCTTGTAAATAATGAATTTGTTTATTGTTAACTGCACAGAGAGGCTTTCATCAATAATCCAGGTGGCTTTAAGCCTATTCATGAGAGCAAGGAGCCCTTCAGTGTTTCTCTGCCTAAACCTTGGTGTGACCAACTCAGTACCCTGCAGAAAATGATCGTTATTCGATGTCTCAGACCTGACAAGATGGAGCCAGGTATGATTAAATATGTATCTTCCAATCTGGGGAAGAAGTTTGTCCAGCCTCCTCCCTTTGACTTGGGTAAGAGCTATCTGGACTCCAACGCCACTATCCCACTTGTGTTTGTGCTTTCTCCAGGAGCCGACCCAATGGCTAGTGAGTTTGTCAGTACAAAAGATAGATTTTCAAAAAGCTTTTAAGCACATCTCATTAAAAGTAACTATGTCCTCCTGTAGGCTTGTTAAAGTTTGCCAATGACAAGAAAATGAGCGACAAGTTCCAGTCTATCTCTCTGGGTCAAGGCCAGGGTCCTATTGCTTCTAAAATGATATCAACAGCCATGGAGGAAGGATCATGGGTGTGCTTGCAGAACTGTCACTTGGCCGTTTCTTGGATGACAAGTTTAGAAAAAATCTGCGAGAACTTCAGCCCTGCGACATGCCACCAAGACTTCCGCCTCTGGCTCACAAGCTACCCATCACCTAAGGTACTGGTTCACTCAATACATGCACAATGTCTTGTGAGTGTATTTATAACCCTAAAAGTTCTGCACACTTCAATGCGTTTTTGAGGATTTAGAAAGTGGTGGATTGATGTGAAGTACAACTGAAAAGGAAGCATGGTTTTCAGTGTGGTGTTTATTCAGCCCATTTACTCTAAAATGACATAATAAAAGAGGTCAGCACTGTAGCAGAAAAGTTAAAAGCGTGGACAGATCATACATCAATATTGTTGTATGGATTAAATTATTTTAAATCCATTGTCTAAAAACTGAGAGAGTATGGAACAACCGCAAACTAACCAAGACATGGCTATCCGTCTAAGCTGACAGGCTGGGCAATGAGAGCAAAATCAGTTGCAAAAGCAACCGAGAGCTATATGGCAAATCTGGAGGACCTGTGGCAATGGTGGGAAAATCTGCTTACTCGACTACAGTCATTATAAGTCATTATTAAAAGAAAGATACATATTACTATGTTAACAGTTTGCCACAGACCAATAAGGGTCTGTAAAAATGTGGTAGATGGGCTCAAATACTAAGGAGCTCAATAAAGGCAAGGCCTTTTAGAAAACCTGAAAGACACTTCTAAAGACTAGAGCTTCAATAGAAAAGTTTACATCAAACCATCTCAAGGTTTGTGGTTGGTATAGCCTGACAACATCTGAAAGCAATTGGGGGTTGTGAATACTCTTGCAAGGCTTGATACACAAGTAAGTCATTTCAAACAGTTAGGGCAAACTGTTATATCTGATTGCATCTTATAGTGGAAAAAGATCAAACTATAATGATCAAGTGTGTAAATTTGAAATCAGTTTCCAGTGACTATCCTTCAGAATGGGGTGAAAATGACCAATGAGCCACCTACTGGACTCCGTCTCAACCTCCTGCAGTCTTACTTGTCTGACCCTGTTTCTGACCCAAACTTCTTCAATAACTGCCCCAACAAGGAGTTGGTGAGTTAGTCTGGGATCTATTAATTAAAATTCATCTGTTATACCGAGGGCCTTTTATAACTTGTGGATCCTTTCACTAGGTTTGGGAAAAGCTTCTGTTTGGCTTGTGCTTCTTCCATGCACTTGTTCAGGAGAGGAAAAAGTTTGGCCCACTGGGTTGGAATATCCCCTATGGCTTCAATGAGTCTGACCTCCGGATAAGCATCAGACAACTCCAGGTATTTTACTCAGGAATGGCTGTATAGATTTTATCGTCACAAATTCAAAACTTGTTTCGCTTTCACTTCCTATCTCTGCAGTTGTTTATAAATGAGTATGAGGAGGTGCCCTTGGAGGCCATAACATATCTGACTGGAGAGTGTAACTACGGTGGCCGTGTGACAGATGACTGGGACCGGCGGCTCTTACTGACAATGTTGGCTGATTTCTACAACAAAGACATTATTGAGACATTTCGCTACCCTTTCTCACCCAGTGGTGAATACTTTGCTCCACCCAAATCAAGCTATGATGATTATGTTCTATTTATCAAGGTATACATATTCTTCATGTGGGTAAATGTTTTCTTTCCCCTGTTTCCACTAAACTGTATGAGTAACATTAACTTTGTGTTTCAGAATCTTCCATTCAGCCAAAATCCAGAGGTGTTTGGGATGCATGAAAATGTAGACATTTCCAAAGATTTGCAGCAGACAAAGCTGTTGTTTGATTCACTGCTACTCACTCAGGGTGGAGGGGAGAAGGGAGGGAGCAGCTCTGGTGGGGATCACACCCTGTTTGATATAGCCAATGACATCCTCACCCAGGTATGAACCAGTTCAAATTCATCTTTCATTCTTGAGTGTGTTATTAACATGTGTTGTTTATTTCTTCCAACTTCTGCACATAAAAATGTCAACAACTGCAAAAATAAATGAAGCCAATTAATTTATTCTTCAATGTAATTATGTAATATTAATGTCATTTAGTGGAAGGAAGGCCCCAGACTGACCTTGATGCCAATGCATTAACTTGGCGTTGGCCATTTCAAAGTTAAAAGGATCAATTATGAAATGTTTTGTTTGTTGTTACTAAAGCAATAAATGTACTTTTTAGTTTCTCCTAATAGCATTTATTGCATATCTCAAAACCATGATCAGATGAGATTTAAGGGGACAGAGGATAACAGCAACCATCCTCAGTTATAACATTTTCTTTTTTCATTTCTGTATCTGAATTATGGAAACACATATGACTAGTAGTGGACATGGTTATATATGTTTGGTCTTAAAAATAAGTCCAATCAAATGTAGTAGAAGACAACATTTTTAGCAAATACATAACATGTTTTTTTATTGAATGCAGTTGTCATATTTATAAATGAATTTAGGATCATTGCACAAAGTGCTGGCATTTATCTCTGCCTTGTACATGTTTGTAGCTTTGGTTTATTTTGCTGCTAACCAGTGACTTTTGTAAATAAGAGATGAAAATTTATTTCACCGAACTGAAACATATGAGGACATTCTTGTTTAGCTTAGTACAGACTTAAGTCACCTTTTAAAAATAGCTGGCAGCTTATTAAAAGTATATTCAGTTTTTTCTTATTAGGGAGACGATCTCTAATTTAGTCTATACATTTGCTCTTTTTTCCAGATTCCGAATAATTTTGACACAGAAGCAGCTCTGCTAAAGTTCCCTGTCCGCTATGAAGAGAGTATGAACACAGTCCTTGTCCAAGAGATGGAGCGCTATAACACGTATGAACAATGAACCATGGTTATTGCTCAGCTAAAATCTCCAATCAGTCTATGTAATTCCAAACTCCTGATTCGCTTTCTTAGGTTGTGCAGTACCATCCGTGTGAGTCTACAGAACCTGTTGAAAGCTATTAAGGGCTTAGTGGTGATGGATGCAGATCTGGAGGCTGTTGCAGGCAGTTTGATTGTCGGCAAGGTCCCAGAGAAATGGGCAAACCGCTCTTACCCAAGCCTGAAGCCCCTGGGCAGTTACATCAATGACTTTCTTTCTAGGCTTAAGTTTTTACAGGTGAAAAATCCTACAAGAATTGCATAAAGCAAATTTTATTTATGCAAAAAGTGAGCTATGAAGTATTTTTTACATTTTTATTCTATTTTCACTTTTACTTTGTCTGCCTGTAGACTTGGTATGAAACCCGAAAGCCCAACGTGTTCTGGATATCTGGCTTCTTCTTTACCCAGGCCTTCCTAACTGGGGCAATGCAAAACTACGCCAGGAAATATCATATCCCCATTGATCTTTTAGGGTTTGATTTCCAGGTATAAAACACCCCCCTGTGACTTCACATGTCAAATATTCTGTCTGATTTCTCTAAAACAGGGTCTTCTTTGATTTTTATACTCCAGGTTCTCTCATTCGATACTTCAGAGACGGCACCCGCCGATGGTGTCTACGTTCATGGATTGTTTGTCGATGGAGCTCGATGGGACAGAAACAGGTAGATGCAATTAGATGGTTTCAAAGTAGGACAAGATGTGCACCAAAAAATGTCAAAACAAATATACAGGTCTTTAGTGCAAAGTGCAAAATATGGAATGAATTTAAAACAATGTCAATGTAAGGATTGGCTGCTCGGAATACTTACACATGCAGAGTGAATATAGAAGTAGACACAGAGAAAGCTATTTCAAGTCTCGTGTTAAAAACCACCACATTATAATGGGAGTTTTCCAAAATTACAATAGGATCTGTTTCTCAAATTATTAATGATCCAGTGAGCAGGAGACACGCATCGTGTTTTTTCTCTCAGTAAAAAATAGCTTAGCAGTTTTATAGTTGCTGAAAGTCTCAGAGCCACCACAACCACTTAAATGAGTGCAAGTAGATGACCTCATTATCCATCTCAGCATGCGGCTGATGAGCAGGCTGAAGGGAACCTTCTACATCTTTTCCTGTGGAGTCTCAAGTACACTTGGGGTCTTTGTATAACATCATTTACAAACCACATCACAATGAGTAGCTTAAAACCAAGGCCTTGCTTGGACTACAGAGTGACATTTTTCACTGCATCAAACTTATAGATGTATTATCTGGGAACTTGGAGTATTGTGGTGCGTTTAGTTTGTACAGAAAAACATCTTTCCATCATACTTTTGTTCATCTTTCTGTCATCAGTGGAGTCCTGGCTGAGCAGTACCCCAAAATACTATTTGACTCTATGCCCATCATTTGGATACAACCCAGTAAGTCTGGCCTTGCTGCACCCATTACAAGTCCCAGCGATCTAAACTTGTGTTAAATGTAATTTTTTTTTCAAATTATGTCTTTGCAAAGGTATTTATAGCCCTTGATCCTCTTCAGATTTTGTAATGTTGAAACCCAAAATTTGACTGTATTTTATTGAAATTTTATGTGATAGACCAACATCAAGTAATGTGTTATGGTCATGTGGAAGGTAAATGACACTTGAATTTTAAATTAAAAGATTTAATTTTCTTTGCACCTGATAGATGTAATGACACCCCACTGAGTTAATGCTTTGTTATTAAACTTTTCTTTGTAACTATAGCTCTATTTGCAACTATAGCATTATTTGCAAAACACATTTTTAAAAATTTTTCAATTGTATAATAACTTTTCAAAACCACGTATGAGCTTTTGTTTGTCTATTACATAAAATGAACGACAGTTGTAACAAGTTAAAACATGAAAATATTCAAGGGGTGTGGATACCTTTCTAAGTTATTTTTGCAACTTCAATTTTGTTTTGTCATTCTATTTATTATTTGAATTGTTTCCTTATCTTTGTCCTTACCTTTTTTATTTTCTTGTTCATTACTTTGTGTACTTCTCTCTCTGATACAGCTGCAAAGGGAAGCACCACTGTGCCTGACCAACTGTATGTTTGCCCTCTTTATAAGACCAGTGAGAGGAAGGGGACTCTCTCTACCACAGGACACTCCACCAATTTTGTCATTTCAATGATGTTGCCCACAAACAAGCGCCCGCAGCACTGGATTAAGCGTGGTGTGGCCATGCTTTGCCAGCTTGATGACTGAGGACAGATTACATTTTGCTGGAGACTTAACTACTGCATAATAGTTTTTAGTGTATGAAAATAAATATAATTCCTGCATTTGACCAGTTGTCAAGTATGTCTGTTATGGAGCGTGAGGTACTGTTTGTAGTACTTTTTTTCCGAGTAGTTACTATAATACAAAAAAACAGAAAGTTGGAATTGACGTAAAAAAAAAAAAAAAAGAAAAGAAAAATAGTCTATATTATTTATCAATTAATGGAAACATCTTGGATGCTTCAATTTGATCTTTGCACAGACTGTATTTTTTTACCAAAGTTCTGCCATGCATGATAATTTTAGGAATTAGGTCACAAGTACTCACATGATGAGACACTCAAAAGGGGCAAATTTTTCAATGTTTCCTGAGTTTTGCAATGGAAAGCCTTAAATTGCTTTGTGTAGTTGAACTCATGTACTTAATGAAAATCACAGTCATGGAGTTTTAATGTTGCGAAACATGTTTTGCTAGAAACACAAGGTTGTAAAACCTGTGCTCTTCCTGAAAAAAAAGACTTATTGTCTGATGATTAGGTCTTAGGTTACACACATCATAGGTATGTAGGTTACACACACAGGTATGTAAGCTCAAATGTCGGTAATGTACATAAACTTAACAACTATGATTTCAAATCAATCTATGTAGAGTTTGAAAGGTCAATATCTTTTTGTTTCGTTATCAAGGACTGAATTTTTGTTACTGATGAAGACATCAGGTAAGCAACATTTGAAGATATCTTTAAACTGGTCAGCTGTTTACAGTGTTAAGTGGGTCAGAGTGGGGTGCTGTTTGTAAAAACCATGTGATCTGATATTTATGGTGGGAGGGAACTATAAATAGCTGCAGTATATGTGTGCACTCAGGACCCCATTGGCTACTAGTGTGAAAACTGCCAGGAGAGAACAGCCATTTTGCTTGAGGTAAACACTGAACACTGAAGAACATTTTACCAGGTTAAATTTATTTGTCAATGCTATGGGTCTCTAACCTTGTGAGATGTACTTTCGTCATTTAACATTTCTGTGCTCTGATGTAGGAATTTGATTTCACTTTTCCCGACACTTCTTCTGTTACAATGAGATTGCTGTGTAACAAATGCTATCTTAAGTCAAATATATGTTGTAAATCTTCATGCCTTTCCTTAGATCTTTTTGAAACATAGATACTGTTTATTCTCTGGACATCTGCTTGAACAGTTATTGGGTTTGGTACAACAACTTGCAAAGGAATATTGATTATAAATATCCTGGATGTACTTGATGCAACTAAAAGTATGCCTACTTCTATTTCTATCTTGACTAGAATGTATTGTTTCCTCAGGACTGCAAATGTTAATGTCACATGTATACATAAGTTATTGTTTGCTTATTGGATGTTTCCTTCAGAGCACCTTTATCTACACTGTTTTTCCCTGACAATCAGATGAGCTCTGAAACAGGAGATGACTTTTATCAGTCAGAGGATGACCTGGACGAGGATGAGGCGACGCAATACATCATTGAACAGAGTCTGAGTCAGTATAGAAAACTCAAAGGGTTGAATCCGAGGTTAGAATCTCACAAGTTTTGATTAAGCTACACTGAGAAAAATAAATACCGTACATGCCAACTTTCTTCTCAGTAAATAGATATTTTTAATATATAGTGAGATGAAATTCACCCCCAGATAGCTGAATTATTCCCTCTGTGAGCCTTTAAACATGAGCGGGTATAGACAATAGGCTTTATTCCTAATCAATGGGCTTCAAATAAGTTTCTAGTTAACACTGAAAATGTGTGATGGATTGAATAGCTCTCTCAACACCCTCTTTATCTTGTTATGGTAAGCCCTGATGTGGGATCTGGAAGAAAGAAGGAAAAAAAACACCTTAGCTCAACAACCACACAGGACTCCTTAAAAGATTTTTCACAAGTCAGACAAAAAGAATCAGAAGAACTGTTCAGCAACAAATGATTACTCAGTGCTTCAGAAAGACAAAGAATTGGGAGGGACTATTTTTAATAGAGATGGTCTAAATAAATAGTACATAAATAAATGAGACAAGGATCCAAAATACAGCTTAGGAAATTGTTGGCTGTTTTTAGAGAAAGAGAGCAAATCTTGGCAGAACGGTTCAGTCAGTCATACAACATAAATCCAATTGAAAACTTGTGAAAATAAGGTAGGGAAGAGGCCCCCTGGGACTTTCAAGGTTTGAGGAGAGCTTTTGTTGAAGAATGGATTAAAATTACACCAAAATAAAATATATTACAGGAAACACCTTTTACTTATTATTGATTGCATTTAGCAACAGTATTTAGGACTTGCTTGTCATAGCATTTCCCTTTTTAACACACATTTTTTGTGGGGATTTTATTTGAAACATTTACTGAGAAAATGTTGACATGTACATTACTTATTGTACCAGCTCAATCTAAATTTAAATGCTCATTTGTATGTTTGCAATTACTTATTCACTAGTGATCTGAAGCCCAGCACAGACCCTGATGAGATTTTCAAAGCTATCAAGGAGGGTAAGCTCATCTTTTCTTTCTTTTTTTCTTTTTTTTACTTTTTAAGATCTTATTCAGAGAAACGTGAAACATCAGAAGTTCTGAATTTTCATATTTAGGGGATGAGATTGCACTGTATAGACTAGCAGAGCAACCTGAGACTCTGTCTAGAGTTGATGAGAGGGGATGGATCCCACTGCATGAGGCGGCAGTGCAGGATAACAAAAGAATACTGGAGATTATATTTTCAGGTGAGAACACAGCTAACACATTTGACTGTGGAAAGCCTTATTTTCCAGTGTGTCCTACTTGTTGATTCACTTCTGGGTATTTTCTTCCAGCATCACCCCCGGGAGCAGCTCAGTGTCGCACTCTGAAGGGTGAGACACCGCTGTTTCTTGCTGTGGTTCATGGGCTGAGACAGAATGCCACATTCCTGTTACAGAATGGCTGCAGCCCAGATGTTCAAAATGATGAGCAGGACTCTCCATTGGTGGCAGGTATCAAACATCAGCTCATTTTTCTATGCTTTGCTTTGGAATCATATTCTAACTGTTGTTTTTCCTCCCCTTCTCTTTGACTCAAAGCTATTCTAAATGACCAGTATGACTTAGCCACCCTTTTGCTTCGGTACAATGCCAAAGTAGACCAAACAGGACCACTAAACAGGACCGCTCTACACGAGTCTGCATTTTTGGGTTTGGAAAACTTTGTGTACTTGCTGTTGGAGTCGGGTGCCAATCCGAATGCACTTGATGTTAAAACGAAAACTCCACTTGCGTTGGCTGCACAGAACGGACATTTGAATGTGGTGGAGACTCTGTTGGAAAAAGGTAAATAAGGCGATGTATATTCCTTTTTGGCTTCCTGCGAAGCTTGTGAAGGGTAATGGTTGGATAATGCAAAAGAAACAAATGCATAAGTCAAACTACATATCAATCAGTTGCACAGACAAGATGTGTGAGAAATGCTTACCTTTATCCTGCAAACACCAAGAAATCTCATTCTGCCTCTCTTGACTGCAGATAATAAGAGCCATAAAACCACAAATTGCCTTTTCAATATGTGTCTTTATGGCGCCTATATTATATTTCAGGAGCCCATGTGAGGTCAGAGTCGGAGTCTGGTACTGTGTTATTTGATGCAGCAGCTTCAGGAAACCCTGATATCATCTCCTTGCTCCTGGACCACGGGACAGATCCCAACCTTCCTCTTTACAGTGGGCACCTGCCAATTCATCGTGTGGCATACCATGGACACAGACTGTAAGGAATATCAAAATTCACTTTCTCGTTTTCCAGACAAGTTTCCAACTAATATTCAATATTAACACTAGACATTGACTCTAACAGGGCACTGGAAATCCTCATCCCAGTCACCAACCTACAGGCTATCAAAGAAAGTGGCATGAGTCCACTTCATTCTGCTGCTGCTGGAGGACATGTCCAGTGTTTAGAAATTCTGCTCAAATCTGGCTTCGACCCAAACTTTATGTTGCACCCAAGAGTGCGCCGCAGTTACGACGATGAGCGCAGGTCTGCCCTCTTTTTTGCAGTGTCCAACAACGACCTTCATTGCGCTCGCTTACTGCTAGAGGGTGGAGCAATGGTGAACCAGGATCCTGTCAAGTGCCTGCAGGTGGCCCTGAGACAGGGCAACTATGAACTTATCAACACCTTGCTAAAATACGGAGCAAATGTCAACTACTACTCCCGGGTCAACACCACTCACTTCCCCTCAGCTCTGCAATATGCCTTGAAGGATGAAGTCATGCTGAGGATGATTCTGAACCACGGTTATGATGTTATGCGGTGCTTTGACTGTCCATATGGGGAGAGTTCTCATGACTACGCTCCTTGGACAACCTCAGTCATTAAAGACATGGTGGTGAGACACTTGCATGAAAGTAAGATTGGTAAAAGGAGACGGCTTTTTCAGGTTGACATTTATGTATCCAATGCCTTTTTGACCCTTCACAGTTCTGTGAGGTTATAACAGTGTCATGGTTGAAGCCCTTATCCGGTCAGGTTGTGCGCATCATGCTGGACTACACTGACCATGTCTCATTCTGCCCTAAACTGAAAGAGACATTGCAGCAGCAGAAGCAGTGGCCAGAAATATGTCATATTCAAAGTGAGAACTTTTCTATCTTTGATGGATAGATTACCTTTTTTCCCCTTTAACTAGTCAGAAATGATGTAGCCTAAAGTGCACTCACTGCTTTTGTTTATTTTCTTTTTGACTGACAGGAAACACACGGAGCCTGAAGCACCTGTGTCGGTTGAGGATAAGGGAGCACCTCAGCCGTCTGCGCTTGAGAGCCCCAGTTTTTGTCAACTTCCTTCCTCTTCCTCCCAGACTGAAAGACTATCTACGTTTTAAGGAGTTTGATGTTTACAGTAGGGGGAGCATGGTTAACCTCTGAAGAAGACAAAGTCTAAGATGTTACTCATATCAGGATGTCTGATAAGTTCCTGTTAACATTTCTGCTATTTTACCACAATTAGATCTTATCACTAATATCTTGTAGAGCGATTCATTCCTTTTCATCCAAGTTGTTTTGACTGGGGTTTCCTAAGGACAAAAAAGATCAATGCAGGCACAATACTATGTGCCTGGATTGAATACATCTGCTTTAATAGCACTACTCTGTGGTGGAAGGAAGAACTGCATTTGTGGAATAAATGTAAAGGTTTCATGCACTTCTTACGTTGGTATTTACAGGTAGGATTTAAAGCGAATTCATATTTCCCATATTCCCTGTTTTTTATGTGAAAAAAATACTTGTCTGTGTCATAAGGTGCCTCTGTTGTTTTATTTTTGTTTGTTTTTTTAGTATGCAGAGGTCTAATAAGAACTGCCCTGAAAAAAGGGGAGGAGCTGTTTACACATTTTAAACAGGCATATTTTTAATGGCACAACAAACCAAGCAATCACTAGCTTGATGTGCTCCCTGTTTATGTTATTGTTTTTTTTTTTCATTTAAGTTAACGCAAATAGCGTATTTAACTTTAATTACATTTCAAGAACACCCGTTTTAATGTGTCGTTTGATGCATGCCAGTGTATTTTGTATTATTTTTAGTTATTATCAAGGTTGCAAAATTAAATTACATGTAAAAACCAGCAGATCATTTTTTGGTCTTCATTTGAAAATCATTTGAAAATGACAACTGCTTGCAGGGAATGTTTAATGAGAAGTGGTGATGTCTATTTTAATCGTTGACTGAATTAAACGCCGACGGAAAGGACATGGGACTCATCATAAGTGTTGAAAAACAAGAGAAAGATTGATATTAAAGACCCAGGTAACTGGAAAACATTATTACAATGGGTAATAACTGCTTGGAAACAGGAATTTATAAATCTGTGGAGTGTGGAGCATTTTGTGGCACCCAATGTTCGATCTGAGTTTTGTAAAGTGTGAAAACTATTTTCACTTTCACATCCGTTCACTCATGCTTCTCAAAACATCCCTTCTTGCACTACCCCCTCTGGCCGTTAGGGGGCGTGGATTTTCTGGCATGTAAACAGTGACGGCAACGTTTTGCAGTGGTGGAGAAGAACGTGAACGTCATTTTTACAATGGCGGAGGCAGGGTGAAGAGGCGAGTGTGTGGAAAGCGGCGTCGTAATCGTCAGAGCTACAAAGCCTTTACCGAGCGCACGCTGCCCCAAAATGGCCCTGAACCCCAAGGCTGCGGGAAAGGCGGACTCAGAATGCGGGGAGACGGGCGAGCCGCTCCCGGAGGGCGGCGAAGCCGACAAGAATTCAGCCGCCACTTCGGCCACAGCCAACCAAAATGGCGATCAGCCTGGATGCAGAGACGGTGTAATGCCCGTACAAGAAGCCCCAGAACGGCGGAGGAGCGTGCTGGCGGACGCCCGGAGCTCCAGCAGGTCTCCCTTGCCGGCGCAGAGATCGAGCGAAGAGCTGCCACGGAAAAATTTCCAGATTCCGAGGAAGACGAGAGAACGGAAAGGTGTTGCCATGTCGCTGCTATTTTGAACGGAGCCTGTCCTGCTTTCATAATTCTAACTCCTGCATGCTGTTAGCCTGCTAGCTAGCTGCTGGGTTCCGCAGGTTTCTTGAATTCTGCTGAAAAGACTCGTCCTATTTACCCACGTTCACACTAGATTACACACGGGTAGCACTGTTTGCAGACATAGCGCTTAGCATTGGTGGGTACGGCTCAGATTACCAGCGGGCAGCAGTGTTACGCCTGGAAGCTGAGCATCAGAGGAGTGACCCTCTGAAAGCAAACGTTGTTTGGGTTCCGCAGCTTTTCCGGGAACAGAGGTCCGCCTGAATGTGTGCTTCAGCGCGAATGTGTTGCAGCCATCACCTGACGACATGTGGGTGTCTCTTTGACCTCACTGAAGGGCGTATGGCTTGATCCAACCCCAAGAGTCAACCCAAACCCATTTCAAAGCCGGACTCCCCTTAATTCACCCGGACCCTGGCAACAGAGCGTCCCTCTTTCTCTAAGCTCTTCCTCACAGCTTCCCCTCTGTGCATTTACCCTGTACATGCGCGTCCTGATGGCCCTCATCCTTTAGAAATGTGGAAGTCCACTTGGCAAATTGGGAACATTTTTGAAACGCTAACAGATGTTTATGAAGGCAGAAGTTTAGAAGAAGTCACTTTGGAATTTGCTCTTGTAATATCTCCCCCTTTAAGATGAAACCATGTACATCCTTGAGCTTAAATGCAAAGCCGGTGTACAGTGTGAGCTTGTCTTCATCTTTTTTTCCCCATGTAATTAAGAGTTTTGTATAATCTGTTACACCACAGATCATACAAGTGGGGCTGCAAGTGTTTGCTTGCACTTGAGTTGATATAGTGTGTCAATAAAGGCTGGTGTAGGGTTATAGATGCGGTTGATTCATAGTAACTGTTGCATGTTACTATGTGACAGTTGGAGGGTGAGTTGGAGATTTTTCTTTATGAGATTAGTTTGAACACTCAAATGAATATTTGACTTGAGGTGCAAACCATGCAGAATTATAGATTTTACAATTTACCATAAGGAACAGGTTTATACTTTTCGTTTTGCTGTGCGGTTCATCAGATCTGCGCAATAATGTGAATTAAAAACATACAGGAGTCCTTGGATTTAGTAGTTGATGTGATTTTATGTTAAAAATGTAACACTGCAAAAACAAATTTGGCCAGTCAAATAGAATTGTCGCTCCTTTAAATGTCCCCGGTTTGTATCGATTTTCAGCTCATGTCCTGTTTGTTCTGTGTATTGTAACATGCTGTCCTGCACAGCTTACTATTGTACCGATTCACTTGTGAACGTCTTGTGTGCAGGTCTGTACCAGTTTTTGCCGCCCGACAGTCGGGAGTTCGAGGACCTTGTGAAGATCATCTCCTCCTTTTACTTGGACGCGTCGTCGCGCGGGAGCTTCTCCTACTGTAAGGCCAGGCTGATTCACAACGAGCTGCTGGAGAAGGAGGTTGGTCCGAATCCTCGTTCGCACAAAAACTGGAAATCGCTGCTTGAATGTGCATTGTCGTTTAGAGATTTGGTTTGCCGCGTATTATTGAACTTTTCGCCTCATTTTTGTTGCCAGTTCATTGAGAAGCGGCGAGAAATGAAGCAGGAGGGGCGAACCGATCAAGAGCTTGCCGAGTCGTACTGCTTCCTTTTTCCAGACAAATCCAAGGTTAGTTTGCTTCGAAAGCTACAATCCAGTGGTTCGAAAAGTTACTAGATGTGTTTGATTTCTTCCGGGGGCATCTGCTTACTTGTCTTACTAAAGCATCAGTTTTGGGCCTTAATAATAACCCCATATGTCCAGATTTCTCATCTTAAATCTTAATTTTCATTCTATCTACATATTAAATTTGTGCTTCCTTCGCTTCTTCAATTGACTAATTTGTTGTGAATTGGCATGTCAGATAAACTGAGGTGTGCAGACAGGAATCATTCATTCTTGATGCTGTGCTTCTGACTTAAGATATTATGCCACAGTTCTGCCGTGATTAAAAACTATAAGATTCATGATGTCATTCACCAAACACGTCTGTCACACACACCTGCAAACAATCTGCATATAAATCTGGCGTGTTGTTTTTGTTTTTAGGGAATTAAAAATGGACAAATAATGACATTCTTGTTACTTTATCCACTGCTATTTTCCTCTGAACACTTTGTATTTTAAAAATATCAGTGTTGGCAAAAATGTGTTGATAACCATTATGATGGTTACACTATAGTTGCATAGCAAAGCCAAAAACAATGAGCGTGAGCCAGTGTGAGTTATTGTTAAGACATTATTAACCTATTCAGGGTTTTTTAAGCATAATTTATAAAGGTCTTAAATTTAAATTTGAATGGCCATGAAAAATTATGTGAACATGTCCTGGCATTTAAAAATAAATGTCCATTTAAGGCACCTTACCATACGAACGGATCCGTTTCATCTAGAAGTATAAAATAAAATCTGTCCAATTAATCAGATATTGGTCAGTTAGATAAAAAAAACTTTCTAAGTGTTGCTTTGCTTTTTCCATCCAGCTCCAGTGGATCTGTGAGAAGGGATTGTCAGTAGGACACTGCAGGATTACAACATTAGGAAATCCGTCAGTGGGTAAGTTCTTCTCTTTTATTTATTGTTTGAGATAAAATGTGCTTGAACACTTGTAATGTTCCAGTAGCTGTTTTCGAAATGCAACATCACAGATCTGTGTCAGTAGAAACGGAAAGAAATGCATGATGTCTGTTATTTTTCCAATGTTTTGTATTAATGTTGTTTGTTTTTTTTTTGTTGTTTTTTTTTTGTTTACTTCCAATGCAGGTGTTTATCTCTCTAAATACTCAGATTTATTACAAATAAATCCTTTGGAAGTGGGTTCGTTTGGAGATATGATCATCTTTAAAGTCATGAGGGTAAGGCCGACGTCGTTTTGTGTCGTTTTCCTCGCTCTTCATTAAACAGGTGAAGCTTCAAGCCCGTCGTTCTGTTTAACTTCTCAGGGACGAGTAAAGCACATCCACGAGAACATGCCTAAGAACGCCATCGAACTTTCGCCCAAGTTCGACTGTCACTTGTCCAAAAGTGCCAACAGGGTCACGTCTTTGCTGTCATATAGAGCTTTTGAGCTCACGCAGGTGAATGCAGGCTCATATTTTTTTATGCGCTTCTATCTTCTGTGATCGTTTTAGCTTCTCTAAAACTGCGTGTTTTTGCAGCAATATTTTTTCGAGTTTGCGTTCGACGAGATCAAGCCGCGGCCCAGGCACGTGTGCCCCTACGCCGTGGTTTCCTTTCAGTACAAAGGCAAGGAGGTGGCAGCGTCTCCTATGGCTGCGCACAGGTACGTTATCCTGCAAGAAATGGTGACGCCCACAAGCATCTCTAGGAGGCTTGTTTAATATCTGTTTATATATGTATATATAAACATCCAGATTCTCTTTTGAACAGGTTCAACACTATTTCTCCTGAAGGAAGTAGAGGTATTTTAAAATATTTTTCTGGTTATCCCATATTTCCCGTTTTTCCTGTTCAGCTATACAACAGTTTTACATCTAAATCTAACCCATGAATCTTGAAAGAAAAGCATGTGTGATGATTGTGAAGTTGGGTTCAGTATTTAGTGCAAATAAAAAAAAGCAGTCAGTCTGGTTTTTTAGCAGCATATTTGCGGTCATGTGGTTTTTGTTTCATTTCTGACTGTTTGACCTGTGACGCTGATGGTGTTGCAGGGAAGAGCTGCTACACTGTGTGGAGTGGCCCGCTGGTCAACAAGGGCCAGGAGTTATTCCCAGTCTGCTTACGGTCCTTTTCACGTCCCTACCTTCCTTTCAAATTGCAAGTATTCCTTTTCTCTGTTAATTATTAAAGCCTCTTTCAGCTGAACTTTAACGCTGCACATGTGAGAAGAAAAGAAATGTAAAAAAAATTGCCTGCGTAACATGAGGAATCGCTGAGCGGTTACTGTTCTCTGCAGGCGTGAGAAGTTGGAGATGAATCAAGGCATGCAGCTGGATCAGGTGAAGAGGAAGATCCCTCCTTTTTTGTTTTCCTGGGACACCTATGGTATTTCACGGGAAGGTCAGCAGCACACACGCGCTTTCATCCGTCGTCCAACTAGAGCTTTGGTTTAAATGCAGTGTCCGCTTTGTATAATTGAAAATAACTACAGATGAGCTGTGTGTTGCTTCGTCTGCAGTGATGAAGTGTGGGATGTCCTGCAGCCTGTTTGAGGTGGCGGAAGGAAAAGGTAAAGCAACCAGCGGCAGTCTGGCAGCACTGATCAACAAACTGGAGAGGGACCGAATGGTGAGATGTTCATCCGGTACTCAGGCTTTTTATTCGAGACATAATCAACTGAATAAATAAAACGACTATTGATGCACTAAGTAATCTGCCAGCGATATACAGATTTTCTCAAATATTTATAAAAAAATGGATGGAAACTGAAAATACACCTTTCCCAGTTTGTCGATGCGTAAAGAAACATGTTCTCATTCATTTAAAAACAAACCGATCACTGGGGAGACACTGAGAATTTGGGTTGTGATCAAAACGGAGCATTTGTAATGCCAATCTGAAACACTAAAGTCCAACCATTTGTTTAAAGACTTGCTAAAAAATGATTTAGGTGCTTGTTTTCTGCCACATAAGGATGCGTTATAATTCTTTTCAATACTTACAAATATCTTTGTAAATTTTCACTGACCAGAGACGACTGGAAAATTAAGACTTTATTTTACAAGGGTTTTACGAGTTTTTGTCCCCCTAAAGATTAATGGTGAAAAATAATTTTGACACAAGATATTTCTGCTTTCATGCATGAATGGGGAAAATCTTGTAACCTTTTTATATTTTGTCATTTCATATAAAAGTAGCACATCTATTCGGGACCTGGGAATGTTACTTTTCTTCATGCTGAATGTTAGTTCTTTACATTTGGTAAGAACAGAGTGGATTTCTGGGCAGTCCTTGGAAAGAAAATTTCAAGTCAGCCAAACTGGATTGTTTTCTTTCAATCTTCAAAGAAATGTCAGAATCAGAGCTAGATTTAAAAAAATCTGATTGGTGCGTCTTTCAGAATGACCTTATCATAACCAATGTTCAGACAGAGAAATGCATTTGCTCCTCCTGCGTTTAAATTAATTAGAAAAATGTTGGCATTGCTGTGTTTGTGATTTTATAAGAAAACAGGCGTTGTGTAACAAAATGATCTGCTCGGTGTGTCCAGGTGCTGGTGAAGTCCTTGTTTGACAGGGGCTTCCTCTTCCTGTTGTCCTCAGCTCAGATGGTTGAGTCAAAAGGTACCGGAAAGATTTTCTGCGCTTTCCTCCTGTTCTCTAATAAATCTCTGTCAGCCGAACCACCGACTTGTTGCCTTCGGTGAGGGATCAGCTTTTAAAAAAGCTGCTGTTTGTTTCCCAGAGCGACGGGGGCGGATGGAGAAGAAGCTGCAAGCGTTATTCATCTTTCAGGAGTCCAGGATGGTTGTGAAGTATTGTAAGTCAAATTCTCTGTGAACGTGGCCTCTGAACAACCAGGGTGTTTTGCGATGAGCTTTTATGTAGCTCATAGCGCAACATCTCTGTAGTAACGTTCTTTGATGGAATTGTGACATTTTTCTGGGAAACGTTTCCTTCTGTTTATGAAGAAGATGTAAAGACTTTTAATTGTTCGACCTTTTCAGCTGAGCTAAGGTGCAGCCGGTAGAGCCGAGTCGGCCGCTGACCTTGACATCCGCTCCTCTGTTGCAGCTTCGAGGCTGTCGGAACCAGAGCCGCTGGCGGTGCATCCCCCGCCGGCCTTCCTCTCCACTATGGAGCCTTTTATTCCTGCACTACATTATGCCTTGTTTAAGCTGCGTCCGAACCCGGGCAAGGAGCTGAGTCTCGGGGTGGAACGGCAAGCCACAGATTACCTGACGCGCATCGAGTCGGGAACGGTGCGGCCTTTCATTCTGCCCGACTACAAAAACAGTTTTGACGAAAGGGCGAGCCCTCTCTCGGTGCCTAGACCCAAATTCAACATGGACGGCGTGCTACGGTCGTACGTCCACAACTCGGCTAACTACTTTTTACCTCTGGGCAAGACACGGGACACGATAGAACGAATAAAGAACCCTGCCCCCGTTCCTCCGCCTGTACCCCCACCTGCGCCTGTACCTGCTCCTGTTCCTATTCCGGTTCCGGTTCCTGTTTGTGCTCCTCTCCCAGTGCCAGTGGAGTACAGCCCCGTTTCGGACTGGGGAGGCTCGGACCGAGGCTCGGACCGGGCAGAGAGGGTCTCCCTCGAGAGGCTCCCCCAGGAGAAAGTCCCTCCCGAAAGCGGCAAACGGAGGCAAGACGTGACGCATTCAAACGGCGCCCAGCTGCAGCCCAAGCCCCACATGGAGCCTCAGAAGGGGCGGCTGTCCCAGAGCGAGTACGATCACGACAAGATGAAACAGCTGCTGAAGCTGATCCAGCTGCACAAGAAGAACCTGGTGCAGGAACCCGGCAAGGATCAGGACAAGGACGGGAGCTGGGACGCCAACAACCTGAAAAGGAAGTTCGAAGGCGACGGCGGCGGCGGGATGAACAAACACCAACGCACGGATCACCTTAGCAACGGCGAACCCAGCAGAGGTGAGACAAGAGGCAGTCAAGTGTTTAGTTTCAATTGAATGGGTTAATAGAGTTTGTTTGACTCTAAAATAATTATGCATACTTCTTTCAAAGTCAGCTCTTCTGAAGGTCTGAAGATTTTATTTGCATGTTTCCACAGCCTGATTTAGTTCTGAGCAATTTGAAAGCTCTATCTGCGTTTTTAGCAGATTCTGTTGAAAAATTCATGATTTCTAGAGATGCAGAACTCCCTAGATGGGTTTCCTGGCTGAGACCGATTTGGGTTCATTTAGTTTATTTATTTATTTTTAATTCAAAGGACTGAATTACATAAGAGGAAACAAAATGTTCCACAGCTTTCTCAGCGGAGGTAGCTCTAAGTCAATTACACATCTGTGAAACCAACTTGTCCAGTTAGGAAGTGGCACTCGGTGTGAATTAATTTCACCTGCTGTTGTGCAAATGGAAGAGGCCGCAGGTGGAAACAAGAGCCAATTAGCAATTAGCGTTTGTCAGATGGTGACAACAGACCGTTTCTCTTTTCTCATCCTTTCCAGCTGCCATCTTGCTCATGTTTCTGTGTTGTCGGCGCGTTTACAGCTAGAGGCAGCATGAGACGGAGTCGCTCAGGTAGCTCAGCTCATCTTGGATGGCATATCCAAAAAAAAAGATGAGAGCGAGGTCCACGTGAAGAACTCAGTCTGGAGACGGCGTGGAGAAGGCTTTTCTGGCCGCAGCATCCTCCAGCTTCACCAGTGGTGTTTTGAGGGGCCGTTTCTTTGGAGGGACGCACCGTCCCCAGTGTGCGATAGCTAGAAGTAGCCGGACTGCCCGTGTGCTGGTGCAGTGGGCCCTGGGTTCCCAGGCCTCATGCGGCAGCAGTTCCTGCATGATGAAGGCACTGCTTACTCGTTCCCCACACCTGATCCTGACAGAGTAGAAGCTCAAACTTGTTTTCATTTCAGAAGGACACGTCGAAATGTCCTCGAAGGGCCAGTTGTGGCGGCACGTATTGATAAAATCACCCTTTAGCAAACTGCTAAAATATATATAAATAGCTTTCTCTTTATTAGATGGGTACCTCTTGAAGTGAGATACTGAATAATATCTTTTCATGTTCATGTCATTTGGCAGCATACAGATAAAACTGATTTGATTTGATCAAGTGCTTAAGCAAACTGTCTTGAAAGTTGTATTGATGTCGTCGTTGCTGCCGCCGTGAGTTTTGCACATGTGCAATAGAACACGTGTGGTACATCGTGTCGCGTTCTGATGCTCTACTCCAGGTCTGGGAGGAGATCCCTCAGCAGAACATACAGGTGTTTCAGTGAGGTCCTTCAGGCACATGGAGGCCACACACACACACACACACACACACACACACACACACACCACTGAGCCTCGTTTTGACTGGGCTTAATAAATTTCTCCTGAAGCTGGTTCAGCCTCTGACCTGATTTCCCACTTTTAATTCGAGTCCAGTTCTAAATCCAGACCTCTGGGATACATTGATCATTTTTGCTATTTCGTTCTTAAGATTGCAGATGCAGATTTCCCCCTGAATGATTTATTGCTGGGTTTGGATGTTATTTTGTGTGTTGTTTAGTGTGTGTGTAGCAGTGTAGTTTAGATTCCCAACAGAATAAAATAATTGCACATCTGTCCTCCATGTTTGCAATGAGGGATATAATTACTGAGGCCACAATATCAGAACCAGATTCATTCTGATTTGTTTTTCCGTTTAGCCGGCCAGATGGACGACATCGGAGACGAGGCCGGACAGAGAGACAACCTGACGGCGGTGATGGAAAGCATGGGCATCTACGACACGGACCTGAGGAACCGCGGCAGCACGGACGGCGTGTCGGCCAATGAGACGCAGCGCCTCCTCAAAATCCTCCTGGCAACGCTCAACAAAGCCATGGCTCAGAGCTCCGTGGCCGTCCTGGCGAACCACGGAGAATCGTCCAGCAGTTCAGGAACGATGGAGTCCATTTTGTCCGACTCGGCCGCTGCGGTGCAAATAGACGCGGTTCCACAGACAAACTACACCGAGGTGAGCAACAGTCAGCCGATTGAAGTGGCGTTTCAGCGTTAAAGGGTTTTTGTTTTGGATCTGGAACATGTTGTGTTTTCTGTTCAGGAGGACATGGACTGTAGTCCTGGGACTCCATTAAGCCCTGACTCGCCGATACAATCAGCTCCGCCCACAGACATCATATCTGGTGATGTTCCTGTCAGCGAAGGTAACTGAAAAAGGTCCTAAAAAGTCTCGCGTGTAATCTTCTCAGCCCGTAGAAGTTGTAAAGATGTTCAGGTTCCCCATCGTAGTGATTCATATTTGAATGCTGTTGAATTTTTTTTCTTTCCCCCAGGTAACTTAGAATATTTTTTTAATAGTGAAACCCCACAGATCCCACTCAGGAACTTTTTGTTGTTTAACTGGGTAGGTACCAAACAAAGCATTGATTTGACTGATGTTTTTAGTTTTATATTGGTAAAGTAAGGGTATCACGCATCATACATTTGCACCCTGGATTTGACACAAACCAGTTGTTGAGCCCTTGTAAGAAATCATTTGAATCAGAAGGTTCATAACAGATTATGGCAAGTGAAGCATACTGACCAATGAACCTTTCAGGACATGGATCATAAAATGTTGTTCAAAAGAGAAACTAAAAACATGAAACATCAGTAAATGCAGAAACTTCAGCAAAATAAACGTATAACATTTTTAGTTGCTTTTTAAAATACTGCTGTGGGGGACAATTTATTTGCAAACTGTTTTACAAAAAAAGGCAACCAGAATCATAAGTATAACAAACCTTAATGGTGCTAAATTTCAGAAAAAATGATTACATATAACTCAAGTTAGAAAAATGTAACCAATTAAAACTTTAGGAAGCTGTCAAAGTAAACTGGCGTCACCATGACGAGTCCCTCTCTGCTCTCCTGCAGACAAACCTCCGCCTCTCGCCGAGTCCAAGCCGGAGCCCGAAGCCGCGCCGCCGGCAGAAACCAGCCAGGAGCCCAAGACGCCCGCTGGCCTGGAAGTGAAAAGTTCTGCAGCTGCATTGGTTGGAGATGAAGTCCCCTTCCTTCCCTCCATCAGCCTGGACACCATACTGAACCAGGAGATCCACAGCCTGGCCTCCGACATCAGAGACCTCATGCAGACTCGGCACATCAGCTACGCCTCGCAGATTCCCTCGCGCCTGTCCCTGCGCCACTGCTGGCAGCCCAGCAGCTGCTTCTCAGACTATGTTGTCCCCCACATCCTCCCCGTGTCTGTCGAGGGACACGTGGAAGCGCTCTGCGAAAAGATGGACAAGTTGATCCCCGCTCCACCTGCTTCCCCCAAGGTCACCGCTCCACCGCCTCCCGTGACGACTTCTAGTCTTACAACCCCGGACCTCGCGGCTGTCCAGGCTTCCAAAGCGAAGGCGGAGCTCCCCGCTTCAAAGGCCGACGGCGGTAAGACGAGCTGCTGCGTCGGCAACGAGACGACGTCCGTCAAGGCCAAAACGGAGACGTCCTCTCCGGATCGGGGCGGTGGGCTTTACTCTCCCTCTCATACCACAGCTGACTCTCCTGAGTCAAACGCCCAGTCGGCCGGCGCTGCTCCGGACGGCGGGTCCACCCTGCTCAGCGGGAGCCTCATCGGGCAGCTCAAACCCGAGGTTTTCACCAGCCTGGTGGAGATCTTCAAGGACGTGACAAAGAACACGGTTAAATTTTACATCTACTCTGGGGAAGAAGGCGAGGACGACACCATCTGCAAGGAGATTAAGGTACAAGCTGGAGGGATTTTTCACTGATGAGGCGATTCTGCATTTTCCATTATTATTACAGTTGGAGACGCACCAATCAGGCTGTCTTTGCCTGATGCATATTTTCTGTGTTAGTGCTGAGCTGCTGATTGTTATCATTTATTTTTTCCCTCTATGGATTAAACCTAAATATAGAAGTGATTTGATTAGGGCTGCAACTAATGATTATTTTATCAATTATTCTATCGCTTGTTTTGATGAATAATCAGATAAAAAAATGGAAACATTTAGTAAATTTTTCAGTTAGCCACATATGCTTTTTTAGCAAAGTACTCAATTGCAGCTAAAAAATATATTTCTATCAACATGTGCAGAGCGCAGCCTCCCTGACTGACTTATCAATACCATACAACATATGGAGTTCTGAGTAGAACTTATCTATAGAAAAGTTTTGTTATTTTTATCTGAAATGCAAAAATGTTTATTATACTTTTTTGTTTACATTTTTGGTTTATTTACTGTTCTGAGTTTGTGGTTCTTTCAGTTGGTTTTATTGAGTCTGTACATGCCAGTTGACAATCAATTACTATATTAGCTTATTTTAATAAGTGATACATCACTATAAATCTGGTTAATCATTTCAGCTCTGTATTTATTTTATGAAAATCATCACCATTTATATATATCCTTAACCTTAATCCGATTTTTATTAACATGTACCATTGATTAGGGTGTTTGTAGACTGAAATAGTAGGACATCCTCAGATTGCTCCTGTCAAATGCATCTACTCTGAATCAATCAGCTTTGTGCTTTTTTAGGATTTTTTCCAGATAGATGTAACTGTTATTGTTCTAATTGTATTCAGATTCTGTGATAATTTGCTGCATTTCACTGGTTAAATTTAAAACAAAGAAGCTGCTCTTGAGAGTTTTTAAATTACAATTTCTAACTACACACCTTTTTTATTTCCTAAGAAAAAAAGATCTCCAGATGATTTTAGTTGCATTCCCAATTTAATTGCTGCAATGTTTGCATATTTCTACATGTTTTAATTAAATCCCGAGCCTCTGCTGCAGTCTGCACACGCGGATGTTTACAAATGAAGTGCAGATGTCTGAAGCACAGGCAGGATTCTTCCTGTTTTCCTGTCTCAGTGCTGTACTTTGTGTATCTGTCACTCATTGTTGAAGGTGTAACGGAGGAGAACAGTCATTTTGTCTTTCTGCCTCTAACAAGACGTCTCTCCTGTCTGTCACAAAGGAGTACTTGAAAAGTCTCGGCAACAGCGAGTGCAGCCCGCAGACGTTTCTAGAGAACAGTGGAAGTTTGGACAAGCTCCTCATCATCATCAGGAACGAGGACATCGCTGCACACGTGCACAAGGTCCAGTAGTTTTCCCCTCATGCTGCCTGTCTTCCACTTTCCAGTCTTTATCTCCGTGTTCACTGAAAATACTTGCGCCTAAACGTAAACGCGTAGTAAAAAAAGCGATGCTCCTGGAGCAAACATCCATGATGATGACATTACAGCCTAAAGTGATGAAAGCTGCGTGATATTTATTTTCGGATTATTCTGAAAATGAGCATGACTCGTCTCGCTGCAGATTCCAGCTCTGGTGTCCCTGAAGAAGCTGCCCTCAGTGAGCTTTGCCGGAGTGGACTCTCTGGACGACGTGAAGAACCACACGTACAACGAGCTGTTTGTGTCGGGGGGCTTCATGGTGTCTGACGAGTTCGTCCTAAACCCTGATCTCATCACACAGGGTGGGTCTGGCTCTTTGTCGCAGGGACAAAGAAGCAGAATCAGAATGTTGAGGCTGGATTTTTTTTAAATTTTTTATTTTTTTATGTTTGCACTCTGTTATGACATCTACTTTGCCCACTGCTTTCATTTGTCCATGTTTGTATGAAAGGCTGCATCAAAATAAAACTGTGTGTAATTACTACATCAGAGCCTCAGCTGCAGCCAGCATGGGCTTTTTGAAATCAATTTAGAAGAAATGAAGGCTGCTGGTCTTGGGCGCCACAAATGTTTGTGACAAAGCTTTACATGCCGGGACTCCTTAGATGTTTATTGGCATCCATTTTGTAAATGATACAGTAGAGTAATTACTTTTGATCAGGTTGGAAATGTAAGATTTTATGTGTAGATATTTTCTGTGAAGCAAGTGGAAGTGATCCGTTTGCGTTTGGGCTGAGAATTTTTAGTCAATTCAAAATTCGATTGCAACTTCCACGGCCACAGTGGGAATATAGATCAATTTTTACAACACCCACACACAAATGATGCTCTCACCAATATTTTGGACATAATTAAAATTTAATGTGCTTTGCCCATCATTAGCGAAATACTATTATTCACCTCATCTGTAGCTAAAACTAAATTCTTCTTAGCAATCTGTCTGCTGCCTGTCATTTATTTCTAGACAAGTGTTAATATCAATCTTTTTCATGACTCGGAACAAACATGCAGGACGCCATGCATCAGAAAATGTGCGGTTACTGCTTTGTAAGTTTCCAAGGCAATAGTTGCCATGCCTCGCTTTAGATCTTTACTACCTGCTGGGTTTGTTGTGTTTTAGTCTGCAGGGATTGTCTGTTGAGTGAAAAGCCTTTCAGATGGGGAAATTAAAGCTAGAGAAAAGTTCACAGCAATGACTCTTAATGAATGCGGATGTCTTTGTTTGCTCTGTGTAGATCGTTTGCAGGGGCTGCTTAAGTTCTTGGAGGAACAGAGCACTCCTGAACATCCCTGGCAGTGGAAGGTTCACTGCAAGTCCCAGAAGAAGCTTAAAGAGCTGGGCAGGTCAGTATGGAGCTCATGAACCACAGCAGTGGCACACAACTCTGCCTTTTTTATTTACGTATTTATTTTTTCTCTTTTTAGTCTGTCACCAAAGGGAAGCAACTTAATCATCAAACACTAATCCAGACTGACAGAACAAAGATAACAATTATTCTTGCCATTTTTTTTGTTTGCATTTTCTCCGTTTAACAAAGAAATTCTCTTACAACAAAACATTGTCCTCTATAATTTACACTCACCTATTTCAGGGACTAAGATTTTTCTTCAGTAGTAATTTGGATCTTTGCAGAGATACAAAGAAACACTTTTCCTCCAGTTCATACTTATGTTCTCTCATAACTTTTAGACATTTTTTGGAACCATAATGTTTTCAACCCTGAACATGAATTGAGCTTCATGAAAATGTTCCCGTTCTTCAGGTTCAGTGTAATGTCTTGATAAACGAGTTCGATTCTTCAGTTTCAGTGTAATGTCTTGATAAACGAGTTGATGGAAGAACAGGATATTCTGCTTTGGTGCCGACTCTTGTTAACCGATGATCTTTGAAAGGATTGTCCATCCCTTTGGCTTCTCATGTACTGCTCTGTCTCTTTAAGGCTAAACGCCAACGCCATGGGTCTCTTGAACCTTTTAACGACTTACCAGAAGAAGCACCTGGTGGAGTTCCTCCCGTACCATGAGTGTGACACTCAGTCCCGCCAGGCTCCGGACCTGGAATGCCTCATCAAGCTCCAAGCTCAGCACACACAACAACGGCACCTGATCTTCCTCACGGGTATCGCAACCTTTTTCTGCTCTCGTCGTTTTGTCGTCTTCTCCCCAGTGACAGTTTGGAAATCAACCAACTGATCGATGGTCAAAAATCAAAGAATGTTTTTAATTTCTCCCTTTCTTTTACATTTATCAAGAGTTAAGACTGAATCACATTTCCTGTGATTTTTACAAGTTCCTTTCTACCATTTATCCATCGGCACTTAATAAATAAGTTAGTTTAAATGGTTAAATATTTTCCTACCCAAAAGACAGTCCTCCAAGCAAGCAGCATGAAGAGTGGTCATTGATTTAGCTAGTTTTCAGTCCTGCAGCACAATGTACTGCTCAGTGTACCTGACTGACAAATATTTTATCGAGTTCATAAAATATTAGGTTAAGTATGCTAATCCTCAAACATATTTGAAGTATAAGGACAAGATTCCTGCTTTAATCCAGTACGTCCAAACATTACATTCTTTTATGACAAAATTAATCATTCTTCGTCAGGTTTAATGCAATCTTTTTAAATCACCAACATGTTTCTTCTCATTTAAAGTAATGCCAACATTTTTGGAGCGATCCAAAATAGAGATACTGCAGGGAATCTTAGGATGCGAGTTCCAACGTTCGACCCACCCAGGTCTCATGAATAAAGATGAATGTCAAAATACCAGAGCAAACATGCAAAAAGCTGTTGGGTAGTTGCTAGGTTAAATTGTTGTAAGGCATCAACCAACTGTATGCAATTTTGTGCTCATTTATTTTAGTTTATTTGAATTCAGATTATCTTTGCGACATAAATGTAGATATTATATTTCTCTATTTCTGTAGTATGTAATATTTGTACCTCTACCCTGGAACCTGCAGCAAATTTTTGTTTGTGTGTTTTAGTTCTTGGAAAAATAATTGGAATCAGAAGGTCAGACCTTCATGAAAATGAAAATGTTTGGTACATCTCTGGTTTTGATCTTTTTTCTAGTGTTAGAAGATTCACTGAAACCAAATGTGCATTTTTTTGTTTGTTTTCTTGTTTGAACAGAAAGGCCATTCGA
Source organism: Micropoecilia bifurca (assembly GCA_903067075.1). Classification (NCBI taxonomy): domain Eukaryota; kingdom Metazoa; phylum Chordata; class Actinopteri; order Cyprinodontiformes; family Poeciliidae; genus Micropoecilia; species Micropoecilia bifurca. The sequence continues at coordinate 41,948 of CAEGAF010024967.1, forward strand.
AATGTTCCTGCAGTACTCTAGAAACGGAATAGTGATCGCGAGCATCGACGATGTTATGAGCGGTTTCCACAGTCTGATTGGCTCCATTAATCAGAATGAGCTTCCTACACCACCTTCCACTGGTGAGTATCATCAACAGGAACATTAACCACATAAAAAACCACCCCACAGATTCCAGTTTTCCTCATTTGTTTTCATTCCTTCACGGCTTTATGTTTCTCCCTCTCTCTCTGCCCTCCCCTGTTCTCCCAGTAGTGAATGATGAGTGTGTGGAGGCGGAGGACATGTCATTAGACTCCGATGATGGCGAGCCACCAACCATGTCTGATCCCCTAGAACAGGTTGAGGCTAAGAATAAGCCTGAGCTGCTGCCTCTGTTGGAGAAGGAAGACTTTCGCCCTCCACTCCCAGACCTGCCGACGACTCCTGACAGAACGTCGGCACTCGAATCCAGCTCTCTGAAAACGGCCATCTCCCAGTTCAAAGCTACCAACCAGATCGGCTTGGCCTGCTCAGACATCGGCAGCTTGTCACCAGGAGGTTTCCCTGTCAACACCCACCAGAGTTTCCTGTGCCCCTCTGCTTCCTGGTCATCCTACAGCGGCTCCTCCAGCTATGTGGCGTCTCCAGCTTATCCCGCCTCGCCCTGCAGCAGCACCCAGGAGCAAGAGTACCGCCCGCCAACCACCACCGCTCCCGCGCTTCCGACTCCGCCCGTCATGGCTATGGTGGGACCTCTCGCAAACCTGGCTTCCCTGCCCTTGGAAGTCAAACCTCCGCCGCCTCCTCCCTTCATGATGCAGGGGCAGCCGTACGGGTCGGATGCCTGCGGAGCCGTCTCGGCCGGAGCCTCCCTGCTCGTCAGCGCCCTACCTTACAAAGACCACAGTGACACGCCCCAGCCCGGGTACCTGGGGGCCATTCCTAAAAATGCCGGCGGGACCCCCACGCAGCACGACAGGATTCTCAGTGGATCTGGGGAAAGCATTTGGGGTTCGACGGGGACGAGCGCCTGTGAGACTGCTTGCAGCCAGGGTGCTGTAACGTCCAGGTCAGTGGACCCCAGCGGCGTCCCAAAAACGGGTGAGATCCCTGTGGGGAGCACACCTGGAGCCCAGGGGTGTAGGACTCAGGGGAACGGTGCTGAAAGCCTTGGAACTCCAGTGGGCATTCTCCCAGTGGCCACCAGAGGGGGCTCTGTACCCAGACCTAAGCTTCCTCCACATCTAGTGGGGGGTTTGGGTTATGGCAGTATAGGTGGCATTCCTGGACATATGGACCACGGACCTATGCGGGGGGCCTTGGTTCCTGGTCATTTAGGGGGCTTCAGAGGCAGAGGGGTCCCTCCGGTAGGAATCTGGCCTCGGCCAGGACGAGGACAGGAACTAGGGGACGGGAGTGGAACTGGGCCCTGCCCTTGGGTTTACCCATCAGGTAGGGGTGGGCCACAGAATTACTACACAGACTACACATACACTCACAACTACGCCCCTGAATAGACAATCATCTGGATGAAAGGGGCAATGCAAACACCATAAACCAGAGACAGAACTGGCTGAATGTATATATTTCCTTGTCATAAAAGCATTGATTTAAATCGATAAATATTAATTCTGGTTTTCTACATTAATAAAAGTTGATACAGGCAGTGCCAGGTGTCCTACTGTTGTGAAAACTGTCTGTACACTCTTTCCTTGTGATCTATTTGAGACCCCGTTCAAACCACTATATTTATATTTGCCAACAAATGTTTATGGCCTTCCAGCTTCTCAGAATTGACCACACTATTTCTGTTCATTCTGGTTTTTGAAACGGTTTCTGAACAAAGGGGGAACAGCTGGTATTTTTTTAAAGAAAAACAAAATGAAGTGGATGAAATCTCACTTTTGCTGGTTTTGTTTTGTTTTGTTTTTTTATTTGACATTTGTTTGTCCAAAATTCTATTAAAAATAAAACATTTCAAATCCTGTTTGTGTGATGGGTTTGACGGTGTCAATCAAACCATTAAAAAAAGAAAAACACCTCCTGTCTCATTGTTATTTCACTCAAAAATATGGATTTGATTTAGAAATTAACAACTTAACATTGAAAAAACCCCTGAAAACTAGGCTTAAATGGGATTCAGACAATTATTTTTCGGATAAAAACCTTTGAATACTGAAGGAAAAAATTTCTTAACATATAAAGGTACCTTGCCAGATCTATATTCTGTGTTGAGCAGTTTGTTAGAAGTGCAGCACTTAAACGCTTTGAGGCTCCATGCTGAGCGCTTCTGGCTCAGCCCCATCACCACTGAAAGAGTAATTACGATGGTTGACGTTTGTCCAGTAAGGACGGGAGAGCTGGGGCGGGTCTTTGATCGCTTTACACTATCTAGTGTTTTATAGAAATAAACACCAGAGGGCGCCATTTCCCCCTAAATGTAAGAAACCTCCGCCCATTTCTGGCAGTGTTGTCAATATCAGAAAAACTATAACCAGGAAAATTCTATTAAACCATTAATGCTGCTGCTGGTAAATCCACCCATCACACACACACACACACACACACACACACACACACATATCCATGTTTTCTGCATCCCACTCTACACTTTGGAAATGCTTTGTTTCCCATGGAAAGCCCACAAGTTAATGTAATTTAGGTAACTATGACATGCATTAGTCACATAAAAGAACCCACCACAAATTGTTGTTGGAGAAAAAAAAATGTATGCTCTATATTTTCAGAAAAAATAATTTCAGTTGAACCTAATAAAAAAAACTAGTATGTTTTTTGTATGGGGCACTTTTTTTTTTTTTAAATGACAGTATTATGTAAAGTCAACTTTTTTGAGCTTTACACCATATGTTATTTCCTCATTAGACACACCAGGAGTGTTGGTTTGATTCTTTCATGCATGTTTGATGAAAGAATGACACCCTTGGCAGTCACTCTGTATGCAGAATGGCTTCATCTCTCTAGTTGCTGCCTTTTCCACAAAGGGCCTCCTCACACCTGCAGTTTCCAAGCTGAACTTCCGCCTCACAGAGCAGCTTCCCGCGATACTTCCCGTGGTGTTCACACTCCGTCCGGTAGGTGGCGGTAAATGCACCTTAAGTTGGGTTGCAATCCGCCACTTTTCAAGAGGGAGAAGATGCAAACACCTGGTGAATGTGCATCTGCTGATTTCATAAAAGCTACTTCTCGGTGAAATTATAGTAAAAATATTAAATAGAGAAATGTGATGACGTTCTTAAGTCAAAGTCGGAAAAAGAAGGAGCTTCTTAAGAGTCAGGATCAATTTCAAAGCGGTAAATGGCGGTAAATTTTGTAAGTCATGTTCTATATACAGTATTTGTACAACTGAAAGTAACACAAAGTTGATTGTGCGATATAATTCTCTTTTAATATTTATTATTTGAACTCAAGTTTGACAAAACCTTTAACTGGTAGGATATATGAATACTGTTTGTTGTTTTCTGAGGTGCCTAGGGTAGACAAACATCTGCGTAAAATAGAAAGAGTCGCACTACAAAAATATTTTTGGTTAAAGTAATAATAAAAAGTATCAATCAAAGAAGTTACTTGAGTAAAAAAGTATTTGGGAAGCCTACACATTTGACAGTTAAAAATATAAAGTTAATGCGAATTCTGTTTTTTAAAGACAGACAATAACAAAAATTATTACAAACAACATGATTACAAAGCAACAATTGTAAGAATTGTTAAGGAAGAATTATTTGTGTGATTACATTTGGAAAAACAATCTGGCTCTTTCTTTCTGTTTGGATCTCTGGTTCTCTCGCGTGGCTGCGTGTGGGCACAGACACGCAATGCGTGATGACGTCACAGAATTGATTAATTTAATCCGAAACGGAACAAAGTTTAAAATGCAGCAGAAAACTACAAAATAATAGAGACACATTCATTACCCGAGACCAAGAGACAGGGACAGCAAAGATAGAGACGGCAAAAAACGTTTTTGGAGAAATTGCAAAGAGCCAAATCTAATTAGTTACTCTGTGTAGAAGGTTTTATCTTCTTTTCTTTAATTTATTCAAATAAGGCGTATCCTTGCTCATCCAACCAGAACATGTCTCTGGCCCTTTTTAAAGTTAGAAACTCCCTGCAATTTGTTCACAAGATCAAACACCAGTTTCTCCATTGTCTAAAAAAGTTGGAAGCAGAGCTTCCCCAAACTCCTGCTGTTTCATGGCTTTCACAGATCAGTGTGAAAAGCTGGAACTTCCTAATGATTGTTTCCCAGAGAGACAAAGGGCAGATCAGAGATCTTGGCAAACAATCTGCCTTAACTACAGGTAAAATAAAGATCAATAGGCCAGAATAAGTTATAAATTTTAAAACTATAATTAGGCTGTTTCAATCAAGTCATGTTAAATTTTAAAACTAGCTTATTTTAAATATATTTTCTTAACAGAATGTATTATTAAAATGATTAATTCAGATACAATCAGCACAGATTTGTGTTTTCATGCTGATTTGGTTTGTGACTTTTTTTTACATATTTAATAACATCATTATTTTGTTCTGTTCAGTTCCTTTGATTTCTTGTAGAAAGCACCAAATTTGAAAGAGTTTTGTTGAAATGCCAAGCTAACGATCTAATCAAGGTAGATATTTTAGTTTCGGAGAAGCTTGTGTATTTCTTTATAGATCAAAATGAGTCGGTGAGAGTGAAAAAGCAGAAACTCCGATGATAATTTACTATGTAGAGCTAACACTTCATTATAATTCATCATTAAAAGAAATACTGAAAAGCTTTGACATACATTTTGTATGGTATGTATAATTGTAAAGTGCTTTCATGAAACTCCTTTATTCTTTTACATAAGATATGTTGGAGTTGCATTTGAATAGCTCCTGCTTCAATGATAAACACAAAGACTGAATCTCATTTTCTGGGGGAACTACACTTCTCTCATTATCCCATTGTATGCATGTAGCTTTAGGTTTATTTTATATGCAATGGACACAGAGACGTAACATAAAGGAAGAGATGTGTTGTTAAGAGTTAAAAAAAGAACCAGGGAAATAAGAATAGAGGAGAGGAAGAAGGACAGAGAGAGTACAAGAAAAACATAATTGGAATCTGCTTTTACAACTGGAGAAAGAGAGAAAATAGTGAACAGAAAAACCACAGTGACAGAGCATATATAACTACAACGTCGCTAAAAAGCATCTAATATGATTAATACACTGATTAAAATATTCTACAGAGAAATGTGGCAATTCTATATGAAGCATTAGTTGTCATTAACTCTCTATGCAAACATAAAGTGATGTATAAAGTATTTAACTCCTTTCTGATTTCTTCTATTTTTGTGTTATGTTTCAAGTCATCAAACTAATAATAAGGTAAAAAAGAAAGATAAGAAGATACTGTGACTAAATACCAAAAGCTGGAATGAACTCATGATTTATTTAGAAAACTAAGCTGATGAGAAAATGTAATTGTCTGAAACCGAATCCAGTGTTTTACGTTGATGGCCACGCGCCATATTTGTCGGATCCCCCTAAATCAACGACATGAGATAGTTTCTAGCATGAACGTTCTGCTTTAGGTAAGGCTACAGCACCCAGCTAAATTTTAGTGCTCAATTTGAATAGGCCAGTCCAAAAACATTGGAATTGCTATGATTTTTATTTTTATTTTGGAGCTGGTGTAGAATGGATCATTGTCCTGTTTTATCAGACTTCTGGAGTTCAAGATTCCACACTGATGATGGGGCAACATACTCTGGTAGAAAACAATTGGAAAAACATCAATGTGGCCATTGACCATTACACTACTGCTACTATAAAGTTAACATTTGCTTGATGATCTGAAACAATTACAAACACAAAAAAGCAGAAAGAGAAGAAATCTGTAAGGAATCAAAACTTTTTCACTCCACCATATCTATCTGGTCTGGTTAAAGGTGAGAGTCTCTGGCCCCTGTTGGCAGCAGCCTGGGGGCTCAATAACAGACTTTACCTTCATCCTGGGCTGCTCTTGTTCCCTCACCAGCGCCTGCGTGACTGTCCATTCTCCCTGGCTGTGTTGTAAGGTCAGATGGAAGGTCGTCCACATGAGTCATCGCTTGAGTCCGTGAGGTAAGAACAGACAGTGACAACACTGGTATGGTTTTTTTTTTCTTCCATCAACGTATGAAAGGACCTTGTTATTCGTCTTGGTGAAGGGCAAGTATTTCAGAAGTCTCACAAGGTTTAGTTGCTTTTTAAAATGCACAAATGGATTTTCTGCATCTTTCTGCTGTCCGTGTTAGAGAATTAGGAAGCATCAATGAAACAATAAATCTGTGTTTGATTCATTTATGTGATAACATGTTTACTCTTAGTTTTCTGTTATTCAAAACCTGTTTCACACTACTTCCCTTACTTAGAGACACAAAAGAAATAGATCTACTGTCCCATATATATACTTTAATGTAGCCATCTATCTAACCAGATGCATCGGTACAGATTTATGTCAGGAACTGCACGGCGGAAGAATAAAAGACGAAAAGATGCTGTAAAAAATGTCACTAGAGCCAGTATATAAAATTTAAAATACTCAAAGCCATTGTGCTTGTCGAATCCTATAATGCCTAACTAAATTCCACTTACCGCAGCACTGTAAAAATATAACAGCCCCAGAAGACTGCGCCTAACGTGCTGACAACCTTAGATCTGTGCGTGTGTAACTCATTTGTTTGTCTGAAGTGAAAAACGATTTACCTATTGGCCTGTGGCTTTGACGCGTGTTTCGTTCCCCACAGCGCGCCGAGACCAGATTCCTGCTCGGCTCGTGAGACGTCTCGCAGCTTTAATGCCACTTTGTAAACACGGAACATGGCCTGCGGATTCAGAGGTATGATAAACAGCCTCTTGTCTGCTATAACAGTGTGCATTTGTTTTGATCTTTTTTTGGAAGCAACTGACCTAGCTCTCAAAAAAGATCCAGGGAGCAGAGTACCCAGACTCGTGGCTGCTCTCAAACGAACGCCTGCCGTATGTCTCAGGCTTATGCGCCGTTCTGGGTTTCCAGTTAGAACAGAATAAGGGCTTTTTGTGACACCAGGCCTCCCATTGGCTTGTGTATGAGGATGTCACTTAGTCTGAGAGATGCGTATGTATCTGACACAGCCGGGTGCCTCCACTCTTGCCTGATGACTGTTTTGACATCTCAGTAATAGCCTACCCTGACAGTCAAAGCATCCCTCCACAAGTGAAGGCAATTCAACGTGCGCTATTCAGGATAAAACTCCCCTTTCACAGTAATTAGATTCTTGACTAAGATGATTTTGAATCCCTGGGAACCCAGCCAAACTAGGAAAAAACAATTAATCTGGGAAGGGAAGTGTATGCCTTAATTGAAGCCTGATGGAGTGTTTTGCTTAGGAGAAGGGCATCTTTTCAAACATCAAGGGCTGCTTCATTTACGTCTGGGTAATTTGTTAGGGTGACTGGATAATTTGCAGGAGGCAGGCAGACTGAGCCATGTAGGCTTTGTGTGTAGGCTGGAAATTGGTTCTCAGTTTTATGGTTGGGAAGGTACGTTGTGCAGTTGTTAGCATGAAACAGGACTTAAGGGAACGGTTTTAATTATAACCAACTAAATATGTCCGTCTTCCTCTGAACTAAATTTGAACATGCGCAGCTCCTAAATGAAGACATTATGTTTTATCATACCATGGAAATAAATTTATCTTAACATGCATGATGTGTGCAGGGTTTTCATACCCTTTGACCTTTTTTCAGATTTTGTCATGTTAAATCTTATTGACACACATAAAATAGGATATAATTATGGAGTAGGAGTGAAGTGATAAATGACTTGCAAAGCATATCTAAAAGTGTGACATGCATTTGCCTTGAAACCCCAAAGAAAACCAGTTGCTTACAAAATTCAGGTAATTAGTAAATGGAGTCAATCTATGACAATTTATAGTGCAACTTTTTTGTTTTTAATTTTGCAAAACATGTATCGTTACAGTTTTCATTTTATAGTACAAGTATCCAGCATTTTATGTACGCCTATCACATGAAATACAAATAAAGTACATTAAAGTGTGTGGTTTGAATGCGATCACCTGTAATAACAGTTCAAGCTGCACAAACACACTTGCATGACATTCTTTTCTGTATCTGCTTCCTGGAATCCTATATTGCCGTTGTCTTACATAAACGCGGTGCTCTGATAATCCTTTGACCTTTGAAATATTCACATCGAGTCATCTGTGTTTTTGTTTTTCATCAAATCACATCAGAAACCATAAATCCAGGATCCAGCTGTGAGCATGTCAGAGAACAGAACCAGATTAGAGTTTTTTTTTTAAATACAGGAATTAACAAAGCACCTGATTGTGTGTCTTCATGTTATTCTGGTAAAGCCAAACCCAGAGTCATCACATCAGCTTGTGTCTCTATTGCGCTGGCTATGAAAACCAAAGAAAAAAAAAGGCGGTCATGACGTTACATCACGCTATCACAAAGCATTATGTTGTGTAATCGTTGTTGAGGGATTTAAATGTTGCTTCCCAACCTGAAAAAAAAATGGAAACAAGAAAGTACAATGCAGCACTCTCCTCATCTGACAGATTTTTGACTTAATCCCAGAGTTTCTGAGACTCGGTGAGAGCCACTCTGTTCCAGTTTCATGCACTGTTTCATTATAGATTACCATTCTTGTGCTTGGGTTTCTGTTCAAGGTGCCCACTCAAAGAGCATGTTTTTCTTTGTGAGATGCACAGATACAGGCAGCACCTCTTAGACTTTACATGAAGGATTACATCTAATTCCCTTCAATCTTCTGCAGCCCACTTGGTGTTTGCATCAAGATTAAAATGCAAACTCAATGAAATATGGCAGCATGGGTGTGGACAAACTGATTACTTTTATTTATGGGATGTTGTTTTCTACACTCTTTCATGCTCAATCAGCCTTACTTTCTCTTCAGTCTTTTACAAGAATAACATATTTTTTCCTTGTCCCACATGCTCGTGCGCCTTCATGAAAGTATATAAAAGTCCATCCTCTGCTGCTTTAATCTCTGTTGTCGTAGTGCGTAATTTTGTCATTTCAAGCATGTTGAGATCAATTACAGACAAAAAGCCCTCCATACATACAAATAACCAAAAAAAAGTCATACAAAGTAATGCCCCCCATTGGCTATGAGTCTGAGCTGCTTGAAGAATTTGTCACTTCAGTTCAAATTTAGTGCTCGTGTTTGTTCCTCTGTGCTCAAAGTGCTCGGCTGTGCATGATCAAAGAGTTGCTGTCTTTGAAGAGCAGCCCAGTCGCTGCTTGGTTTTTGTTTGTCGAGATTCCTTATTCCTCTGTTTCACCATTTGTCAGATAAGCAGAGTACAGATGGAGATTTTTAGGGTTGTTTTCTGGCAGATTAATGCAACAGGTTTGAGTGTGACATGTATATGCATGATGGATTAGTCCGGGGGGAACCTCTGTTTTCTAACAGATAAGCCATGGAAGTGAAGATGATAGTTAGATCTTAATTAGGTGCTAAATCCTTTATTAGGGAAATAGGAAAGTTTTCAGGACAAACTGATCCATAGACCTACATGCAGCTATTTACATCTCTCAAACTTTTATGCGATTTTTTATTTATTTTTTTGGCATTGTAACCATTAAGTCTGTTTTTGTTTTTAAATTTTATGTGCTAGACCAACACTATTAAATGCGTTGTCAGATAAGCTACCCTTTACTCTCTGACTCCTAAATACAATTCATTGCAAGCAGCTATCTTTGAAATTCCCCAATTACAAAATTAAAACTAAAAATAAAAGCTACATTAAAAAAGAGTAATTGCAGTGGTTCTTTGAAGTCATTAAACATTTATTAGAGAACGTTACTGTATTTGGCTCTCAAGACTCAGCTAGCTGTAAGTTACATCTGCAAGTTTCTCTTATCAGCTTGGCATAGTTTCAGAGTGTCATTTTTGCAAACTCTTTGCAAAGTAGCTCAAGCATCAGCATTAATGGTGAGCATTTGTGAATATCAATACTCAAGTTTTTCCACAGATTTTTAGTTAGCTATGTGTGTCAACTTTGAATAGGCCATTGCAATACATAGATTTGCCTTAATTTAAACTAGTCAATTATAATACTACATTAAGGGTTGTTTTCCTGCTGGAAGGTGAACCTCCACCTCAGTCTGAAGTCTGTTATCCATCTTCCCATTAACTCTGATATATGGGATTACTTTTGAAAGTAACACATTATTTTTTAAGAGGCTTCAGAGTAAAATGGGCTAAATATGAAAGTAAGCCACACTTTTCAGCTTTTAATTTGTTAAAAAAAATCTGTATCATTGTGATACTGCTCAAGAAAAGCAAATTTGGAAACCAGGCACCTTTTTCCTTCCACTTCACCTCACCTATTTGTGCTCTTTGTGTTGGTCTAGCATGTAAAATTCCAGCAAAAATACATTGAAGTTTGTGGCTGTAATGTGACAAAATGTGAAGAAAAATCAAGAGTGCAAATACGTTTCCCAGGCATTGTACAATAATCAATCAGAGCTGCAGCTGATCAACAAGTCAACATTTTGTTTTTCTTACCAAACCGACACTCATGCCGTTCACACAATCATTCAGCTAGAACATATTGATGGAGTTTTAATTCACACTAAATACTTTATGTGAGAAGTGAGTCAGATTCAGCTTGGTCCTACAAGAAGTGCTCCTTATACATCTGTGGCTGGGTGCAAAAAATAAGTCATTAGCTGAATTGTAGGACTTATAAAAGCTCTACATTGAGGGTAATAAACCATTGCTGAAACTTTTATATCGACTACCTGGCCATGAGACAAAAAGAATTGGAACAGAAAATTGATTTTTTTTCCCCCTCCTCTCTTGAAGATGAAAAAGAGACATGAGAGCTTGCTTTTTCCTTACTTCATTTACACTAAAATGTCATCTTAACTCTTCTAAACAATAAGATCAACCAAATCTCTGTTTATACTGATAAACTAACCAAAAAGCATGGCCTATCCTCGGCTTTGAGGTATCCATTCTATCCTTTCTTCGCCCATTGGATGCTCCATGAAGGCCACATGCTTCAAGGTGTCAGTGTTGGGTTGTTCTCTTGTAAAAGATGAGAAAATGCACGACAAAGTGCCTTGGTCGCAGTGCGCAGGAGGCTGTTTGCAGAAGTTGGAGCGACATGGAGTCAGGAAGAGGTACACGAGGATGAGGACCAAAGTCACCATGCAGCCTATCAGTGTTGTGTAACCAGTGTTGAACGGCTCTGCTGCCGGCAACAGCACGGTCACATTCACCTCACGTGTTGCATTCAATGCCTGTTTGATGTCCACAGCGGTACAAAGATACACACCCGAGTCGTTGATCGTGGTTCCGTGTATCTCCAAGGTGCCATCGGGAGACATGCTAATAAGTGTGTCATTCATGCTGCTGTGGGTGATGAAGCCCCTACTTGGGGAAAGCCATGTAAATGAGAGGTTTGCGCTGTTAAGGGACGTTTGGCAGTCCAGATGCACCCTGTCACCCTCGAAGACCACCACGTCGGAGAGGAGAACCGTCACAGGCCCCTTGATGGATTTTTCCACAGTGCAGTTCCGGAAGAACCGCTTGTCACGAAAGAACCGGATGGATCTACGAGGGTCCCCATTAACGTTGCACGTGTGCTCATCCGTAAAGTCTTTGATCGAGTTGTATTCCCTCAGATTCCAGTGCCAAAACATGGCGTACATGGAGCAATCGCAGATGAGCGAGTTGTTGTGAGTGTACAGCCCATGCTGCACCAACTGTGGCAAAGCTTTCACGTCCTCCCACGGCAGACTCGACATCCGGTTGGACGACAGGTCCAGCATAGCCAGGAAAGGGTGAGTGTGATCCTGGATGGAGAAAAATGGGAAGTGTGTGATCTGGTTGAAGCTGAAGTAAACCTTTTTCAAGCTGCTCAGACCGCTCAGCGAGCTGCCCTCCACTTGTGTGATCCTGTTGTTGAAGAGACGAAGCTCCTCCAGCCTCCACAGCCCGTGGAAGTAGTGTTGCTCCACCATCTGAAGCCTGTTGGAGGACAGGTCCAGCAGTCTGAGGCCAGACACATTACGAAACAAGTTGTGACTCAATGTACGGATTTCATTGTGGGCCATCCAGAGCTTTTCCAGTCTGGGCGTCATGGTTAAGGTGTCCGGATCCAGCCAGGTGATGTGGTTGTGGCTGAGGTCAAGGTTGGCGGGAAAGGAGGGCAGGGATTGAGGGGGTTTGTGCAGACCAACAGAGCTACATCTCACTGTGTCAGACATGCAGAGGCATTTAGAAGGGCAGGTCTGCTCAGAGCTGTGGAGGACGCAGAACAGCAGGATGAAAAGGACGTGAAAGTGTTCAGAGGTCATGATTCAGGGAGTCAGATCCTTTAAATTCTTGAATGTCCTCTGGCTCCGTCTGGCTAGATGATAATCAAGTGGAAAAAGGCAAGAATATTAGATGGGGGCTATTTTATTTGCAAGATATGACATCTTCACAGAGATATGGGAAAACTACCTCACAAGGTCTTCTACTAACTCAAATGACAGGTGAGGAAAAGAGAGAGTTTCTGCCTAAAAAAATCACTTTGCATGAAAGAAGGGTCGCCTTAGGCTATTTTTTTAATGAAGGCATTTTTTAAGCAATCACGGACTCCGAGTATATATAAATTTATCTGTTAATGGGCACTTTATTTAGGTTTTCATTACTTTGTCATAAAAATGAAGCTCACATTTTATCCAAAGCTTTAGGGAATTTCAGTAGGATTATTTTCTTTGAAGTTAAAAATACACCTGGTTAGCTTTGATGAGAAATTTCCCCTTTTTTGTCTTGATAAGTGACTCAAACGATTAATCATCAAACACCATTTATTCATTACTTTTCATTGAATAAATCCCTATATGAATTTTTTGTCAATAAAATTAAACTACAGAAATAAACATATTTGTGGAACTCCTTGTTAATTTTGCAAAAAACCTTACAAAAATTCTACAAAATATTGCAGTAACATAATTCTCACCCTGAATACTTTTGGAAAACCCAGCCTTTAGTCTGATATTCAGCTATTCTTGTTTAGCTCTTGTTTAGACTTAATTTAGCCTTCCAGTAAGTCATGACTCTTTTCTGTCCAGTGGCATTAATTTCTGCAGCCACTGGTTGCCGTGTTGGACAAGGAGCCATTTACGTCGCATCCCCACCTCTTCCTGGTTCAGTGTTCGCCAATTTAATTAATCACAGATTTACCTGTGGAATGTGACTCCAAATTATTCACGGAAAACTCGCCTATTCACAGATGTCTTAGTAGAGCATATCTAAAATATTTTAAGGGGAAAATCCACTTTGGCAAGCTAAAATACCAAGGTGCAATTCTACTTGACATGGTATCGGCCGTTTGCAAACCAAGTAATCTATGTGCTCTATATATCTTCCTTGAGTCTGATTGTTTCTACTCCCTATGGCAGAAATAAGGAAGACTGTAGATATTAGCTTTGATGGTAGTGCAAAGACATTATCCACTTTGAGTATCAATGCATACTAAGTAAAGGATCTATGTTGCCACTTTGAATGGAAAGGGAGGTAAAAAAAAAACCCAAAAGTTTGCTTTTTGAGAACTGAACCAATAAATGCCATCTTGTGTTCAACAGGTCTCAAACATCCTTCAGACCTAATCTACACGCTGACCATTTGTTCAGGCAGGATTCCAAGAAAAAAAAAACTCTACTTTGGGTTTAGCTGAAAATAAGTGTATGTTTTTCAGATGAGGCCAAGATTAGACTTTTCTGCAACAAACACTCGTAATTGGCCTTGTGTGAAACAAAGGATGAATATGTTTCAAAGGATCTTATCCATTAAGTAAGTTGGATGATCTCTGATTTGCAGTTGTGTCCTGCAGCTGTTGGATGTCTCTCTGCTTCAGCACACAGGAAGCAAATAATTAGGTTATTATAAGTACAACTTGAGGAGTTAATTCAACCATTTTATTTGAGTTTGCTAGAGCTCTGAAACATGTTAACATGTTGCAGGACATTAGCCATCGGAGACTGAAATTTAACACCCGTAACTGAAGACGAACTGTAAATTATTTCTCTCTCTCTGTATTCTGAAACCTTGTGGAACATTAAAGGAGAACTCTTAGTGGATTTCTATTAGCAATGGGTTTTTTGGGGATTTTTCCAACTGACCAAATGTACTCAAATTACAACTTGGGTTGATCCAATAGTGTATAAGTAAGAGCTATGAAAGGGCTTTACTAGGGTGGCAAATACATTTGTCTAACTATAAAGGAAAGTTTGGCGTTAACATATGTAAAAGAATATTGACAGGTATTACCTTCTGCAGTCCTTTCTTCTCAGTTGCACAAACAAATAAATTGAAGCTCAGACAGCTTACGCAAACAGTATGTTTGGATGGAGAGGTCAAAGGGTAAAAAGTTTCAAATGAGTGAGTATTTTGACTTACTTGTTTGACTCAATTCTTTTCTCCAAAACATGAAAGAAGGAATCCAGAAGCCCAAATCCCAAATAAACCGCCTAACAGCACTAACCTCCTACTTTCAAGTTTTTTATTTTTTTACTTCTTCTTTTCAGTCTCCTTTTTCAAACTTGTATCCCATTAATGAAGACGCACAACACTGCAGCTTAATCCTTATCTCCTTCTTGGATCCTCTGCTCAGACTTCGCCGCTCAGGGGATAATGTTCTTCTCTCTCGCTTTCTCTGCAGCCAAGTTTAGGGTCTCCCTGCCGACTTTCTCTTCATCCTGAATAGGAGTGCCAGTCGACAAACATCCTGTGGTGCTTTGCAGTGTTTTACAAACAGCACCAACCTCACTTAATCTCCCACAATCCCTCCTCTTTTCCTCTCTGTCATTTAGAGTCTTCCCCTCTCATCATCAAGTAATGATGCCAGTGGCTGCCCTTCTCTGAGGCTTTCTCTTTTTTTTCTTTCCTTTCTATTATATTATTTTCCATTAAACTTTTCAGTGTTTTGCTTAGAGTAGCTTAGTAGAGCCCAGGAGTTTTTCTCATGAATTTTAGATGAGTTATCCTGGTAACCTTTCACCAGTGCTCTCTAGGGGGCAGAAATTTAGTGTGTGACTCTCACTCTGTTGGTTTTCTCCTAAATGTCTTGAGTTATGGGACAGCACTATGACTGCAGAGTAAACTCTAGTGCATTTCCTCCCCTCTGTTTTTGTGGTCCTGAATCGGTAAATCCTTCCTTCTCTCTTTCCATGCACACTCAGACCTGCTCCCTAGTATCTTCTGCACCACATCCCTGTTTCTTTCCCCTCGTCTTTCTGGGTCGCCAACATTCCTCTTTTTCCATAGCTGTGGATTTTCACTGGATCTATGCTGTCCATGCTGCTTGGTCATGGTGGTCCTGACAGCTCTGATTTCTGTCACAGCAAATTAGCTTTGCCTCCCAGCATCCACCTCCTCACCGCCAGCGCTAGCCCTCCACCTCCCTTCTTCATGAGCGCCCGCGGCTCCAACTGACTCCCACTCACTCGTTCACAAGGAGAATTGGGATCTCCTGGATGTGGGGTTCACTTCTCTGGAGTTGGGCCTGGGTTATGGAGGCAAATGCAAGGGACCATGGGAATGCTAAATTTAAGCCTTCAGTCAGATTTCTGTTTGGAGAGAGAGAAACAAAATCCCTGTTCAGTGTTAGAGAAAGGATTAGCAGTTTTAAAAAAAAAGAAGCAACATTTGGATTCATTTGTGTTTAAAGCAATGCACATGTTTTGGCATTGTGGCATTACACACAATCTTGTCCCCAGGCTAGTCATCAGCTTTGCAACAACATGGAAGATATTCACCCACACAAGTGCATTCAAGACATGTTAAAAAGGCTTTTATTTATTTATTTATTTTTTAAACAGCCATTACTGGTAGGTGTTATGGTTACATGGGAGTATAACATGTTTTCTTTTTATAACTTTTTTTAATGTTAGTTTCTGTTTCCATTTACCAAACCTTTTTCTGGAGATCTTTTAAAATATTTATGTTTCATTTATTGTTTGCAACCATTGCGTAACAGTGGCATTTGTTGAATAGATTGCTCCAGTAAGCTGTGAGTGTGTTTCTCTGTATGCAACTGGGTCACATAAACCCTTTAAAGCAAAATGTTTATCTGCAGAAGCTTGTAATGATTCATGCTTCTGCATACGATGCTTTTAGAATGGGTTTATAATCATGCCAGAAAATGTCAATAATTGTATTTGTTCACAGCTTTCAGAGGGAAACATCTTCTGTTCTCACACAGCTTGGAGTGCTAATGTTGACACAATGTTTCTCCTTATTGTTTTCAGTATTGGCTGAAAGGATGTTCTTTTTGCATTTAATTGTATCTCATTATCTTCAAAGATCAATCTAATCACAAGTTTATAAAGAAGTATTTACATTTGTGTGTGTTCTTTAGTCAGTTGTAGCTCTTGTAGCAATCTTGCAAGGTGTGTTTGATTGGAATTTTACGTCATAGTCCAACAAAAACGTGCACATAATTGTAAGGTGGAAAAATAATTATTTGTGATTTTCAGTTATGTAGCCAATAACAAAGGCAAAAGGTGTGCAGTATGTTAATATTCAGCCCCTTTAAGTAAAAAACCAGATGGATAATCTTTTGATGAGGTAACTGTTGAGATATTAAGATTCTAGCTGAAATAAAGCACCATGATAAATATGTATACATACACATACACATAAATTCACATGTACAAATACATGAAAACAAATAAACAGACAAACGGTAATAGTTTATTGCACAATAATCTGCTGTGGCACAGATATGTTCTGGTTTTAATAGACTAAGTGCCATATCCTCTAATGCGTCCGCTGCCCCTCTTGTTTATGAGGAGTTGAAATGTTTGATAGCATGGGGAACAAATTAGTTTTTTAGTCTGTTAGAAAAACAACTTGTTGCCGAACCGGCTTTTGTGGTCGCTCATAACATCATGTGGAGGAGGTGGAAATATCTACAGCTCTATTTAGAGGCAAAACCCCCTAAACAAATTCAAAGTTTGCATCAAACCATGCAGGGATCACAGTAAACACATGGCTGAAGCTGCCAGCTCCAAGGAGACTAAACTTGAGCATTTTGCCTTAATGCAATGTGTCAAAGGAATGTAACACTGCATGTTTAACACACCATCCACAATGTGAATGAAGCTGGCGGCATCTTCACGGAGTGGAAATGCTCCTTTTAGGGACAGGAACCGATATGAAACCTGAGATGTAGCAAGATTTATATAAACTAGAAAAGAACACAAGAAAATCTTAATACTAAAATCTGGCAATAGTTTATTTTGACTATTTTTGAATGTAAAAAAGCCTTGGACATTTTGTCAAGGACGTTATTGAGATATTACATTATTTGCTGGTTAATGTTGAGCATAGGCATGTAGGTCACATAACCACTTTTGTGATCAAACTACCAAATGCACTTTGGAGTAATTAATAAAATAATTTGCTGTACATGAGCTTTATAAGCCACTAATAATCGTCTTTCATTTGTAAAACAAATAATGTTTTAACTTGTTCCTAAAGCTACAATAAGAAAGATGCCTGAATAGGACAAATATGCCATCTACTAAATCTACTTCTGATAATAAATGTTCACTGAAACTGAAAAAAAGGAGCTTTCCACCAAATGCAGGCCTATTTATGTAAGATTACATTATTTTATGCATTTGTTACATCACTCATTATGTAATTGGCAGAATGTCCCCAGGTTACCAGCTCAAAAGCTTTGCTACACTATTGGCAAGTTGTTATTTTATTGGCTTTATTACGCTTAAAATGGCCAATATTATTTCCTTATTGGCTGTTGTTATATATATATTAAAAAAAAAAATTATGCCTAATTTTCCTACTTCCTCACACGTATCCACTACTTTGTTTTGGTTTATCACAGCAAATCATCATAAAATGCATTGAAAGCTGTGGTTGCAGAGGGACACAACATGGAACAGTTCAAAGAGCTTAAAGGATTTTGCAAGACATTGTGTATTCTGTGTGAAAAAGGTTTACTTGGATTTTTAGCATCAACATATCCTTCCTCCTCTTTCATTTGTGGATTGCACTGCAGATCTTTTGCAGGGCCCTGTTTGCTTCTGCGTCTTCCTGCCTATGTGTGTGTTGATGGGCTCGACGGTGTAACTCCAGCCTGCTGTTCTGAAAAATCCCTAATCTAATCAGTATCTTTGCATCAAGCAGCTTCGCAAATCCGGCCTTCCTCCTCCTCATATATTTGATTAAACTCAGTGTATGCAGAACAGTCCCAGTCAGTCAGGTTCAGAGTGGACTTCCAAGCTTAAATCCTGACCTCGCCGCATCCCGCCTCCAGCAGAAAGCGATTTTCTTTTAACCATCTGCTGCAGAAGAAGGAGAGAGGTTGGGAAGAAAAAAATATAGTCTGTAGCACAGGGAAATGCTTGCTCTTATCTTGCCCTTGAGAAACGGCAAAGCACACAGTCGATTCTATAAACTTTTACGCTTTTAGACGCACAAAGAGTTCTTTTTGTAGAACAAAATCCTGCGGAGAGACTTGGTATGTTATTATGTTTTTTATTTGCTTGAAAATACTGTTTACAATTTAGAAAACAAGCTTTTCCTTTCAGCTTTTATCTTTACTGGCAAATGACATGACAGGGAGGTGTCAGAAAAAAAGAAATTGGCAAACACCAGGAGATACAACACAAAATACTGAGAAAACATATCTTTAGGAGGAAAAAAAGGTGTATATATATTCAAGCATATTATTTTATGAACTATCTTCAGAAGGTTAGCTGAGAAATATGTAGAAAAACATCTTTGGTCATTTCTGATATACTTTTTGTAACTCCGCAGCAGCTTTGCAGCTCCTGGAGGTGTGACATCGCCACAACCGCTCTCTGCCCATTGTGAACCTTTGAACCTAATCATGTGCACATTTGTTAAGCTCTTATTCTTTTTTTTTCTTTCTACAGTGTTTTGTCAGCAGGGCTTGCAGCCAGAGTTTAAAATATGAATGAGTCAGTGTCTGGATAAAGATTCACTCGGCTTAGTTGTTTTTCTCTTCTTTCCCTCAGTCAATTTTCAGTCTGGATGAGCTTTTGTTCTAAAAAAAAAAGGAGTTTCAAGCAGCATGTGATTGTTTGCTTGTCACAAATCACTGCTCAGTAGCACCACATGCTCTGCATTCATGTTGATTGCATTTCATTATCTGAGAAAATCCAACCCCTCAAGCCCCCAAATCCTGGATGGATTTTGGTCTGTATATGTTGCATAATATTTGTGGCACACATTGCACTCTAGACTGAAACACAATATGATTCCATCACAAGTTTCTCCGCTCAAGCCCAGCTCATGAATGTGCTGCTTAGTACTGTAAATGAGAAGAGACAACCACACCATCTAGTGGTTTAAGGCTCAATTTGAATCATAATGATTTAGTGAGCTGTTTTATTCCAAATATTGCAACAATGAAACATTAGGAGTAAAGAGCAGAGCTAACAAACACACTAAATTAATATATAGCAGCCTGATTTAATAACTGGAAGAGCTTGCAAAACTACATCAAACACATGGATTAAAATCAAAGTTTAGACCCAATGGCAGTATGAATATGAAATATCCCTGCGACTGGTGGAGTCTTTTTTCCCCCTTTAATAGCTACAATACTGTGTAAAAATCTTACATGATGATAGTCTTACGTTTTACATCATGTCTTAATTCTTTGTACATGGTTTCTAAAAGAGTCAGGTTTTCTTCCCTCCATCCATTTCCCATACTTGGTTCATCTTGGGGAGGTTTCAGGATTAATAGCAACTATCTGTAGCCATTAATGACTGAGAGGATGGATACATCCTGCACTTATTCACACATAAGGTTAGTATTGCAGAGGATAGTAAACTTAATATTAATCTATGGGTTTGAATGGTGGATGTAGCTCCACACCTTTACTGTGTAATTCCCTGACAGTAAAGGTTTGTAACAGCTTAGTAAGAACTGAGTAATAACTTGGTAATAGAAATATAACAATGTACTAATATTTTTTAAGTAAGACAATACTTGAAATGCAATGAACTGACAGAAACAAGTTGTAATGTTATGTTAGCTACTGAGTAACAGCTTTTAAAAAATATGGTAGTACTATGAAGTTATAGCTTGTTGGCAGAAAGTCTGAGAATCTTGTAATATCTCAATACCAAAATACCAACTGGTATTAACAGAAACAATAAAGTAAAAATAAAAAAAAAACAAAAAGAAAAACTACATACTCATATGTATATAAAGCTAAACCAAATACCAGGAGATAACTTAAAATACCAATTACTGTATTTTCTGGACTATTTGCTACTTTTTTCCTACGCTCCAAACCATGCGGGTTATAGTTTGGTGCGGCTTATATGTGCATTTTTCTTCAACCACCAAGGGGCTTTTTGGCAGGAAGTGAATCATTGGAAGTCAACATTAGAAATAAAAGAAGAAATTGCCCATTAAAACGGAATCAGGTTTTAATACGGAATTGAAATTTGAAAATGTTGTTGATCAGTTAAATAGCATTGAGGGGAAAAAGAAGACTTTTTTGTTCTTTAAATAATACTGGGATCCAGTGGCGGAGATAGACTTTTAAAGTTATGTCATCAAATGGACTTATATAAAGTTTTATACATTTTCTTTTCATATATTTATTATTGTTTTTCTTCTTTAGATATTAGGTTGGCTTAGAATGATTCCAAATAATGTGCAGGAATGACATTACATGTAACAGGAATGCTGTTACATGTCAATCCTCAGGTGGGGGAGCAATCAGATGACAGCGGGGCACTGGCTCCCCCAGCCCCTCTCTGGCTCCACCACTGCTGGGATCATTATGAAAATTTAAGGTATAGCTATTAGGATCCAATAGATGGCAGTAGTGCAACAATAATGGAAATAATGGATGCAAGCTGCCATTGAAATCTAATAAAGCAGCAGCAGAAGAAGAAAGTGCCCATTTTCATTTAACACATGCTAGTGGCAGACAGTAAGAAGATTTTTCTCTTCAAAATCATACCCCTCATAATCAGTTCAGTTAAATCTAAACTTGGTAACTTTTTTTTCAACCATAATAAATGTGATATTCAATTGACCTGTTATGACTCATATTTTGGGTGTCCGCCCCCCTCTGCTGCTGCTGCACCGTTGTGAAAAACCTGGAGCGGCAGAGATATCTGTGGCTTGTAGTCCTGTGCGGTGTAAAGGTGTATGTTTTCTGTTTTTATTTCTTTTTTGTTTGTTTTTTTTATTTGGGGGTGCGGCCTGTAGTCTGGAAAATATGGTACACAATACTCCAGAACTGGTGCTTCTTAAGGACCTGCTTCTCTTTAAATGTGAAGGGAGGTCCATCAGCTATCAGTTTTAGTTCAACATGTGACCCCACATACAGAGAGAGCTTTTTGTCACTGAGATTTAACTCAAAGCCATCTTGCAATTCTCCCTAGGTACATCACAACTTACTGATTATGTAAGTTCAAGAGGAGCCACAGGATGAATGAGCACCCCAGCCATAAATGACCTTTCCATGTTAGTATTAAAATCAGTCTGAGATGAAAACTTCATTAAAGTTTCAAGTAGAAATATATTTTGAATCCTAAGAATGAGACCAGTGCGATGATCTGATCAGCTATAGGGAGTTGTAGGTAGTTCTTTAGATGATTTCTTGATATTATGTACGTGACAAATCATTTTTGTGCAATCGACACTTAGTAACTGGACGTATGACATCGATGTTCCAAAAGTAAAATTTGGATAATGGGAGACTAAGCTTACTGATATTCCAGCAGCTATTCAGTTGCTAATATTTTTTATAATAAACGTTAAAATGTGCATTTTAGAAAATTGAACATGAAAGTAGCAAGAACCAAATTATTATGATGCAGTTCGTGATTTTTTTTTTCTTCAAATTTGAAGCCAACATTCTTCTTCTTTGTGACTCAGGCCTGCAAAGTGATGACTCAACTGTTTCTGTTTCAATATGTGGTGATTTTGCAATTCATAGAATTTCGATGACATTGGAATTACAAAGACTTTCCCATTGCAATTTATATGCAATGGCCATAATAACCACCTACACACAATTGGGAAATGTATTGATGTATCATGCAACAATTCTCTGTCAGGAAATTGTTAGCAGAGTTTCAGATTTTACCATCAAACTACCTCAACCCTCAAACTATTAATCAATTAGTTATCTCTGTAGTTCTGTGTATTGACAATTATTAAGTTGTTGATGGAAGCAAGTACGCCATTGTAACAATGTTATTACAAGCTGTTACTATCAGGTATTTACATAATAATCTTAGTTCTACAATCTTAGCAATAAATTAAATTTTTTTATCGGAAGTGCTACAGTATTCAATATGTACAAACTGCTTCTTGCCTGCAGAGCCGAGTTATCTGCCTCTGCTCTCCAGCCAGAAATAATAAAATAATGATTGAAATCTCAGACAAGGAGTAAAATCTGATGTAGATGTTCAAATGTTTGTTTTCTGGCTTTTACATGACCCATGAGCCACGAGCGTAACTCTTGATTAGAATCCGAGCTCATGTTTTCACATTTATCAGCTCATCTATAGCGGCATGCAGAGCTGAGGGCTCGGGGTACGGACTGCCCCACATCTCTTTAGCCTCTATTATCTCTGTTGATTGTTAACGGATTTCAATTAGGATTCACAGGAGTTAATATGATTGCTTGCTGTTTATCCTTTCTTGCTTCCTTCCATGGAAGCCAATTATGCATTAGCGGCAGTAGATGAGCGCTGGACGCTGCTAATGGCCCTGCCTCTGCCTTTGTGTTCACATTACTGAAGGATATGGCTTGTGAAATGAGATCGCTACTGACTACTGTGCTATCAGTGCTCGTGCCATAAAACATTATGGACCAGAACATAGTAAATTGCGTGACGTGACTGTGGGGTGGAAGGCTGTCAACTCTTTCCCTGCTCTTTTATCTGTTATCCTCTCATCTCCTTCATACTTACATTCCTCTTATTTTTATCTCCTGCTCTTCTGTCCATTCATATGGCTAGTCTAGTCTCCTTTCCCTCCTCCCTGCTCATCTTGGAAATCTTTTCTCTGTTTTCATCTTTCTTGCCTGTCTTCTTCTTCTCTAATCATTTTCGCTTCCCTTTTTACATTTATCCTGTGGATTCTTTATCTCCTCATGTTGGTTGTTTACACCTCTCTTCCCTGCTTATAATCTTCTGCCTTGTGGTCACAGTCAAAACATTAACCACGTTTCTGTTTCCTGTTCATAAAAGTGTATTCACATATTTTAGAAAATGTGTGGTTCTAGTCTAAAGTTTACATGCTTCGTTTATGAATGGCATATTAATTTGGGGTGTTTAATGAGGCTTTCAAATCGTTCTATTTTCACATTGAAATGGTATAAAACAATCCATTTTTACAACTGGAAAAACCAATCGGGTGCACACGTTGGATTAGAATTTTCTCTAATTTACATAGAATAACAACGACATGGGGCTAAATATATACTTACAATCCCAACTATTTTTTGGAATGCTACCCCTTAGTAAATTGCAGCGAAACTACACACTTTTTATAGCCATCAATGCACATCTGGCATAACTCCTGCTGGGTATTTGACAGAAAATGGTAGAGCTTGTTTAAACTGCCTGGCCTCTTGCCTTGTACCCAATTTTTAAGCATTGCTCATAACATATTTATAGATCAGGGCCCCTATAGAACCCTATTCGACTTCATCCATTCCAAAGCCACATTTATAGTTTTATTTGAGACTGTTGTCCTGCTGAAGCACCCAGCTGTATCAAATGTTCAGTTTTTCGGGGCAAACTGTCACCTGCAGACCAAGGTGAAGGTGTTCCAAAAGCAACACCTTCAAGCTCGACTGAAATTTGCTGCTGCCAACATGGACCTGCCAAGTATCTTCTTTTATGATCAGACAAGACATAGAATGAACTCCTTGGGTAACGATGACATGACACATGTTGGGAGGAGGGAAACAGAGGTTATGAGACCTAGCAACATTTTATCAACAGTTAAAGCATTGTGGCGCTGAAAGGAAGGTTTTTTGTGCTGTGAACTGCACAAAATACATATAATAATTAAAAAGGACTTTAACCTTCATTTGTTGTACTTCATCTGGTATCAACAGCTAGATTGTTATAACTTTGTTACAAAAATACAATGATCTCTAATACACATCAATAATTTATTTTGTAATGTAAAACGTGTGCTAATACTGAGCTTCTTAAACAAGTTGTACCTGAAACCTGCTGTAAAACTCTGCCAGTTTTTAAAAACTTGCTAAATTGCATTCTTCCAAATATTATGGGTATGTAAGGTTCTTTGTTGTCATTCATAGCACATGTAGTACATGAGGTGAAATGAAATTATTTACTCAGAGTCCAGTTAGACCAAATACAAATATGTATGAGTAAAAAATAAGAATATAAAAATAAACTGCATATAAAAAACTGTATTTATCAAGTTTAGTGACATTGAAGATAAGTGCACTTAGCTTTGTGACCGGTGCTGTCAATAAATCACACAGATAAAATGGGTGTCATATGTAAATTATAGGTATAAAATGATTCATTATTTTTGGAATTTTTAAATTTTACTCATCCAACATGCAGCTGAAAATGTTTAATTTTAATTCCTATTAAAGCTGAAAAGAAGCCTTAAGTGAAAGTTTGTAAGAAGAAAAAAAATAAATAAACGTAGCATGAAGGGAGAAAAAAAGCAGCCGTTTCACACAGATGACTGATGGGAATATCAATGTGTTTCTTATATGTCTGCCCTCCAACTTTGGGAAACTGTGATAGATCCGTCAGTGAACCTTTCTGCGCCACCTGAGCCACGCCGCCGCTGCCACTATGTCACTGCTCTCTGCTCAGACAGACACTCGGGGACATGTTGGGTGATGAGCAGTTTGCGGTTCCATCAAGGATCTCCGGGGCCATCCGTGGAAAATGAAACCATCTCCGAGCAGGTAACTCAATTTAACTCGTGGCCACTTTCTCAGGAGCTACAAGCACAAATACTTTCGCAGCTGATGAGATGAGGTAACAGAGCATGGCCAGAGTCACTGAGTGCAACAGGACAGGCCCACTTCACCCAAATTGCCTGGACATGGTCAGGGTTTTCCGCCACTTTCATAGACGGAGGAGCGGAGACTGGGGAGGAGAGAGGTTCAGGACGTTTTCTCCTGCCTTTTCAATCAATAGACTCGACTGGCTTTAATCATGGAGCTATTGAGTGCTGGAGCTTGTAAAGGAGATAGTTGGTCATCTGGAACTATTCCCAACTTTGTGCTGTACTTCAAAGAACCGCTCATGTGGGCTCAAATGTCTTTGAACTTTTATTATGTTTCTGTTTCTCTTTGTGTCCCACTTTTAGAAACCATGTATTTTACACTATGAGAGGTTCTTGAGGAGAAGGAAAAAAAACAAAACAAATATATATATATGTATATGTATGCATCTGTATACGTTGCACCTAGTTGTAGTCCCAGTTTTTTGTGTGCAATACTGAATGATACTGTAGGTAGATTAATGTTTACAAGCTGACCTATTTTAACCATAGTCGCCATTACCAGGAACCACTGAAATATCTGCAACCAGCATGATTCGTTCCTATGAGACGCATGTTTGATTGAATAAAATTGTCACATTTTATTGGTATCAAACAACATTACTCAAGTTGTTTCTGAAGAAGAAGACTGAAGGAAGATGAGCTGACAACAGTTTGCCGGTGAGTGTATAAAGCCAGAGCGTAGAATTGCAAACAAATTTAAAATAATCGTAATCCAGGTTTGTGCTTTTCTAAACTGTTCCCATTACATTTGCAAAGAGCAGTTTGACTGCAAAGGCTGCTGCTGGTGTAAGATGAAATTTTGTATCAGCTTTTCATTTATTTTCAGAAAAGCACTGTCCAATGATTCCCAACAGAGACTCGCTGTGCAAAGACAATTTTATTTGCTAATGGTCACCCCACTCGGTCTGAAATCGTTTTTGGAAAATTTACTTCTGCATAATTCTCCTGGAATAAACAAGGATGTCCACTGAATGTTCCATCAGACGGTGGGGGGAATCAACTTTATATTCAGCCTGGCATTTAGAAAATAAATCAGCACAAGTTTTCTTTTAGGTTTCTGATGTTGTCTGAGACCAAAATGTATCCAATCAATCAGCCAGTGCAGCATTAGGCTGCCTTCAGTTGTGAAGCTTTCGATTCCTCCTTTAGGTTAATCACACTGTTCTTTCTAATTGCACCTTGCAGGGAGTTTATTGTTTTCATTGGGAGACGTACAGCTGAGGCCTTGAGATTGATTGTGGCCTGCAGTATTTCACAAAGAGTGCATGTGCAAACAGAGGAAGCTGGGCATTTTATATTAGAACTCTTGCTGTAGCATTGATTACTTTGTTGTGCAGTTGAACTAAGACACTGTCCTGCAATGATTGTGAAATTAATGCGTAAATGCGTAAAAAGTAATTGTAACAATGATTGTATTACAATGGTAATCATCATTTTTAAGGTATTATTAAGTGAGTTTGGTGAGTTTAGATTATAATTTAGGATTTTGTGCGTAAATCTCCATACTTGATGAAAATTAGTTAAAGATTATGACTCAAATGTTTGACATCTGGGTCAACATATTGTGTAAATTGCCTTATGATATGTTTGTCATTGTGTGCTCATGTCTTATTTTCTTTAGGGCAACAGCCCAAGACCTGGCAGACAATACGAGAAGACAGAAGTCAAAAAAGAAACCCCCCAAAGTCCTTTAAGAAGAGGAACAAGAACCATAAGAATAGGTGAGATATGTGAAATTCTGCTTTCATCTAGATAGGCTGCTCCACACTGCAGTCTAATTCGATTTCTTGTTAATATCACCTAGCAGCACTGTTCCTAAAGCCTGTTCCTTGATTTACTTCTTACACCATTTTATCTGCAAGTTTTCCTGGGAATGACAAGATTTTTCACTACAAAAAGACTATTTTCTTATGATCAACTCGTTAATGTCCCATGACTCAACTCAACCTTCTAATATATCAGCTATAATATTGCGACGTGATCCCGGCTGAGATTTGAAAGAATTGTTACATCCGAGTCAGCTAGAGAGAAACCCATGTTGCTTTCTTTTATTTCTTAGAGCTACTGAGACAGTTTGTCCAGAAAAAAGGCTGAGACTTCTTCATGGGAGAGTAGGAGACGGGGACAGAACTGGACTACAGTCCTGGTATCTGGGTGAGAGCCCAAGATTTTAAAGGAAGTGACGCTTTCGTGGAAATTAGGTCTGCAAATTTGTGTAATGTTCTTATTATGTTTTGGAACAGAAACCACATAAAGGTAAAACACTCTTTATTTACAATGGTGATAACGAAACAGAGCAGGAGTGCTTCTGTTCAAACTTTGCACATGAGACAGGATGATGAGTGGTAGATAAGACAACCATCTTTCTTCATGTTTTCTTCAGACATAAAGAACATGTTTACCTGAGAGGTTGTTTGCTGGATTTTTCTCTTAGGAGACTCTGTCCTTGCTTGGATTGGAGACTTTAGGCTTTGACAAAGAGGGAGAATGAGAAAAAGTTTTAGTTTACTGGGGATTTTTTTTTCACCCACAGGAAATGGAAACGGGCAGCTGTGAAACCTTGGAGAGAAGAAGGTTTCCTAGCCAGGTAGTCTTTTTTACAGTCACTGGTGCAATGATGTGATTTCACCATGGGTCATCATTTATTTATTTAGTTAAGTGTGGATATATGAAAAATCTAGTAAAAAAGCAAGGTTGATAAAACAAAAATTGAAGAAACAAGATAAAACCAGAATTGCCACCACCACATTTTTAAGTACTAAAAGCGTGCCTGCATCAAAGCAGTCTTGAGTTTTGAAACGTTCAGCTTTAGATCAGAAATCTTGTGGAAGCTAATTCTAGAATCAAGCTGCTGCTCAGAACTATATCCTAACACATGTACTTTGCCTGTATAACCAAAAGTAAATGTTGGCTGTCAGACCTAGAGGACCTAATGCAAACAAAGATCAGTAGCTGCTGTTAAGAGGTTTTAAAGCAAATATTAATAGTTTGAAATGCATTCCCCCCTCTGGGAGTTTGAGTTAAAAGGTGAGCTGCTGCATTCATAACGAGTCGGAGGGGACTCAGAAATGACGGGTGGGGGGGGGGGGGGGGGGGGGCCCCGACGTAAGAAGCATTACAATAGTTGGTTGCGAAACTGTTAAAAACTTTCTGTAGATCCCAACAGTTTAAAAAAAGGTTTCACTTTAGTTAGTAGGCATGAAACCAGACTGAACTATGGAGATGATTTGTTTTTCAAATCAAGCGTTCAGACAACAGCTGTTTACTGAAGCACACTTAGAGAGAGTATATGTATCAGTGACGTGCGGTCAGGGGAGGCAGGTGAGGCAGAGCCTCACCTGTCATCATGGAAAAATAATATATAATATAAAATCATTTATATTGCTATTTT